>CM055118.1:372927574-373010776 GCA_029206835.1 Rana muscosa
TCAACAGGTTAACTGAAAAGTGACTCCTTCATGATGTTGGGACACATACTGTTAGATGCATAAGTCATTGAGAGATGGGATAGGGAGGGAAGGAGAGGTGAGAGATGGGATAGGGAGGGAAGGAGAGGTGAGAGATGGGATAGGGAGGGAAGGAGAGGTGAGAGATGGGATAGGGAGGGAGGGAAGGAGAGGTGAGAGATGGGATAGGGAGGGAGGGAAGGAGAGGTGAGAGATGGGATAGGGAGGGAAGGAGAGGTGAGAGATGGGATAGGGAGGGAAGGAGAGGTGAGAGATGGGATAGGGAGGGAAGGATCCTGGTTGTACAGAAGTTGAATTTCGATAAATTTAGAGTTGAGTTCTTTCTTCCACTCCATAATAACACTATGTGTGTTGATCCTGCCAATGAAGGATGAGAGGGGAGAGGACTGAGAATGGTACAATGTATCAGATCTGCTAATTGAAAACTTTAATAAATTGGAGAAAGTGAAGGAAAGAGGGAAGGAGGGAAGGAAAGAAGGAAGGATGGAAGGAAGGAGGGAAGGAAGGAGGGAGGGAAGGAGTGGGGAAGAGGGAGGGAAGGAGGGAAGGAGTGGAGAAGAGGGAGGGAAGGAAGGAGTGGAGAAGAGGGAGGGAAGGAAAGAAGGAAGGAGGGAAGGAGGGAAGGAGTGGAGAAGAGGGAGGGAAGGAGTGGAGAAGAGGGAGGGAAGGAGGGAAGGAAAGAAGGAAGGAGGGAAGGAATGAGTGGAGAAGAGGGAGGGAAGGAGGGAAGGAGTGGAGAAGAGGGAAGGAAGGAGGGAAGGAAAGAAGGAAGGAGGGAAGGAGTGGAGAAGAGGGAGGGAAGGAGGGAAGGAGTGGAGAAGAGGGAGGGAAGGGGGGAAGGAAAGAAGGAAGGAGGGAAGGAGGGAATGAGTGGAGAAGAGGGAGGGAAGGAGGGAAGGAGCGAAGGAATGGAGAAGAGGGAGGGAAGGAGGAAGGAGGGAAGGAGGGAAGGAAAGAAGGAAGGAGGGAGGGAGAGAATGAGTGGAGAAGAGGGAGGGAAGGAGGGAACGAGTGGAGAAGAGGGAGGGAGGGAGAGGTGAGAGATGGGATAGGGAGGGAAGGAGAGGTGAGAGATGGGATAGGGAGGGAAGGAGAGGTGAGAGATGGGATAGGGAGGGAAGGAGAGGTGAGAGATGGGATAGGGAGGGAAGGAGAGGTGAGAGATGGGATAGGGAGGGAGGGAGAGGTGAGAGATGGGATAGGGAGGGAGGGAGAGAGATGGGATAGGGAGGGAAGGAGAGGCGAGAGATGGAATAGGGAGGGAAGGAGAGGCGAGAGATGGGATAGGGAGGGAAGTAGAAGCGAGAGATGGGATAGGGAGGGAAGGAGAGGTGAGACATGGGATAGGGAGGGAAGGAGAGGTGAGAGATGGGATAGGGAGGGAAGGAGAGGTGAGAGATTGGATAGGGAGGGAAGGAGAGGTGAGACATTGGATAGGGAGGGAAGGAGAGGTGAGAGATGGGATAGGGAGGGAAGGAGAGGTGAGACATGGGATAGGGGAGGGAAGGAGAGGTGAGAGATGGGATAGGGAGGGAAGGAGAGGTCAGAGATTGGATAGGGAGGGAAGGAGAGGTGAGAGATTGGATAGGGAGGGAAGGAGAGGTGAGAGATTGGATAGGGAGGGAAGGAGAGGTGAGACATTGGATAGAGAGGGAGATGGAGAGGTGAGAGATGGGATAGGGAGGGAAGGAGAGGTGAGAGATGGGATAGGGAGGGAAGGAGAGGCGAAAGATGGGATAGGGAGGGAAGGAGAGGTGAAAGATGGGATAGGGAGGGAAGGAGAGGTGAGACATGGGATAGGGTGGGAAGGAGAGGTGAGAGATGGGATAGGGAGGGAAGGAGAGGCGAGAGATGGGATAGGGAGGGAAGGAGAGGTGAGAGATGGGATAGGGAGGGGAAGGAGAGGTGAGAGATGGGATAGGGAGGGAAGGAGAGGGTGAGAGATGGGATAGGGAGGGAAGGAGAGGTGAGAGATGGGATAGGGAGGGAAGGAGAGATGAGGGATGGGATGGAGAGGTGAGAGATGGGATAGGGAGGGAAGGAGAGGTGAGAGATGGGATAGGGAGGGAAGGAGAGGTGAGAGATGGGATAGGGAGGGAAGGAGAGGTGAGAGATGGGATAGGGAGGGAAGGAGAGATGAGGGATGGGATGGAGAGGTGAGAGATGGGATAGGGAGGGAAGGAGAGGTGAGAGATGGGATAGGGAGGGAAGGAGAGGTGAGAGATTGTATAGGGAGGGAAGGAGAGGTGAGAGATTGGATAGGGAGGGAAGGAGAGGTGAGACATTGGATAGGGAGGGAAGGAGAGGTGAGAGATGGGATAGGGAGGGAAGGAGAGGTGAGAGATGGGATAGGGAGGGAAGGAGAGGTGAGAGATGGGATAGGGAGGGAAGGAGAGGTGAGGGATGGGATGGAGAGGTGAGAGATGGGATAGGGAGGGAAGTAGAGGTGAGAGATGGGATAGGGAGGGAAGGAGAGGTGAGAGATTGGATAGGGAGGGAAGGAGAGGTGAGACATTGGATAGGGAGGGAAGGAGAGGTGAGAGATGGGATAGGGAGGGAAGGAGAGGTGAGAGATGGGATAGGGAGGGAAGGAGAGGCGAAAGATGGGATAGGGAGGGAAGGAGAGGCGAGAGATGGGATAGGGAGGGAAGGGAGAGGTGAGAGATGGGATAGGGAGGGAAGGAGAGGCGAGAGATGGGATAGGGAGGGAAGGAGAGGTAAGAGATGGGATAGGGAGGGAAGGAGAGGTGAGAGATGGGATAGGGAGGGAAGGAGAGGTGAGAGATGGGATAGGGAGGGAAGGAGAGGTGAGAGATGGGATAGGGTGGGAAGGAGAGGTGAGAGATGGGATAGGGAGGGAAGGAGAGGTGAGAGATGGGATAGGGTGGGAAGGAGAGGTGAGAGATGGGATAGGGAGGGAAGGAGAGGTGAGAGATGGGATAGGGAGGGAAGGAGAGGTGAGAGATGGGATAGGGAGGGAAGGAGAGGTGAGAGATGGGATAGGGAGGGAAGGAGAGGTGAGAGATGGGATAGGGAGGGAAGGAGAGGTGAGGGATGGATGGAGAGGTGAGAGATGGGATAGGGAGGGAAGGAGAGGTGAGAGATGGGATAGGGAGGGAAGGAGAGGTGAGAGATGGGATAGGGAGGGAAGGAGAGGCGAGAGATGGGATAGGGAGGGAAGGAGAGGTGAGAGATGGGATAGGGAGGGAAGAAGAGGTGAGAGATGGGATAGGGAGGGAAGGAGAGGTGAGAGATGGGATAGGGAGGGAAGGAGAGGTGAGAGATGGGATAGGGAGGGAAGGAGAGGTGAGAGATGGGATAGGGAGGGAAGAAGAGGTGAGAGATGGGATAGGGAGGGACGGAGAGGTGAGGGATGGGATGGAGAGGTGAGAGATGGGATAGGGAGGGAAGGAGAGGTGAGAGATGGGATAGCGAGGGAAGGAGAGGTGAGAGATGGGATAGCGAGGGAAGGAGAGGTGAGAGATGGGATAGGGAGGGAAGGAGAGGTGAGAGATGGGATAGGGAGGGAAGGAGAGGTGAGAGATGGGATAGGGAGGGAAGGAGAGGTGAGAGATGGGATAGGGAGGGAAGGAGAGGCGAGAGATGGGATAGGGAGGGAAGGAGAGGTGAGAGATGGGATAGGGAGGGAAGGAGAGGTGAGAGATGGGATAGGGAGGGAAGGAGAGGTGAGAGATGGGATAGGGAGGGAAGGAGAGGTGAGGGATGGGATGGAGAGGTGAGAGATGGGATAGGGAGGGAAGGAGAGGTGAGAGATGGGATAGGGAGGGAAGGAGAGGTGAGAGATGGGATAGGGAGGGAAGGAGAGGCGAGAGATGGGATAGGGAGGGAAGGAGAGGTGAGAGATGGGATAGGGAGGGAAGGAGAGGTGAGAGATGGGATAGGGAGGGAAGGAGAGGTGAGGGATGGGATGGAGAGGTGAGAGATGGGATAGGGAGGGAAGGAGAGGTGAGAGATGGGATAGGGAGGGAAGGAGAGGTGAGAGATGGGATAGGGAGGGAAGGAGAGGTGAGAGATGGGATAGGGAGGGAAGGAGAGGTGAGAGATGGGAAAGGGAGGGAAGGAGAGGTGAGAGATGGGAAAGGGAGGGAAGGAGAGGTGAGAGATGGGATAGGGAGGGAAGGAGAGGTGAGAGATGGGATAGGGAGGGATGGAGAGGTGAGAGATGGGATAGGGAGGGAAGGAAAGGTGAGAGATGGGATAGGGAGGGATGGAGAGGTGAGAGATGGGATAGGGAGGGAAGGAGAGGTGAGAGATGGGATAGGGTGGGAAGGAGAGGTGAGAGATGGGATAGGGAGGGAAGGAGAGGCGAGAGATGGGATAGGGAGGGAAGGAGAGGTGAGAGATGGGATAGGGAGGGAAGGAGAGGTGAGACATGGGATAGGGTGGGAAGGAGAGGTGAGAGATGGGATAGGGAGGGAAGGAGAGGTGAGAGGTGGGATAGGGAGGGAAGGAGAGGTGAGAGATGGGATAGGGAGGGAAGGAGAGGTGAGGGATGGGATGGAGAGGTGAGAGATGGGATAGGGAGGGAAGGAGAGGTGAGAGATGGGATAGCGAGGGAAGGAGAGGTGAGAGATGGGATAGGGAGGGAAGGAGAGGTGAGAGGTGGGATAGGGAGGGAAGGAGAGGTGAGAGGTGGGATAGGGAGGGAAGGAGAGGTGAGAGATGGGATAGGGAGGGAAGGAGAGGTGAGAGATGGGATAGGGAGGGAAGAAGAGGTGAGAGATGGGAAAGGGAGGGAAGGAGAGGTGAGAGATGGGATAGGGAGGGAAGGAGAGGTGAGAGATGGGATAGGGAGGGAAGGAGAGGTGAGAGATGGGATAGGGAGGGAAGGAGAGGTGAGAGATGGGATAGGGAGGGAAGGAGAGGTGAGAGATGGGATAGGGAGGGAAGGAGAGGTGAGGGATGGGATGGAGAGGTGAGAGATGGGATAGGGAGGGAAGGAGAGGTGAGAGATGGGATAGCGAGGGAAGGAGAGGTGAGAGATGGGATAGGGAGGGAAGGAGAGGTGAGAGGTGGGATAGGGAGGGAAGGAGAGGTGAGAGGTGGGATAGGGAGGGAAGGAGAGGTGAGAGGTGGGATAGGGAGGGAAGGAGAGGTGAGAGATGGGATAGGGAGGGAAGGAGAGGTGAGAGATGGGATAGGGAGGGAAGGAGAGGTGAGAGATGGGATAGGGAGGGAAGGAGAGGTGAGAGATGGGATAGGGAGGGAAGGAGAGGTGAGAGATGGGATAGGGAGGGAAGAAGAGGTGAGAGATGGGATAGGGAGGGAAGGAGAGGTGAGAGATGGGATAGGGAGGGAAGGAGAGGTGATAGATGGGATAGGGAGGGAAGGAGAGGTGAGAGATGGGATAGGGAGGGAAGGAGAGGTGAGGGATGGGATGGAGAGGTGAGAGATGGGATAGGGAGGGAAGGAGAGGTGAGAGATGGGATAGCGAGGGAAGGAGAGGTGAGAGATGGGATAGGGAGGGAAGGAGAGGTGAGAGATGGGATAGGGAGGGAAGGAGAGGTGAGAGGTGGGATAGGGAGGGAAGGAGAGGTGAGAGGTGGGATAGGGAGGGAAGGAGAGGTGAGAGATGGGATAGGGAGGGAAGGAGAGGTGAGAGATGGGATAGGGAGGGAAGGAGAGGTGAGAGATGGGATAGGGAGGGAAGAAGAGGTGAGAGATGCGATAGGGAGGGAAGGAGAGGTGAGAGATGGGATAGGGAGGGAAGGAGAGGTGAGAGGTGGGATAGGGAGGGAAGGAGAGGTGAGAGGTGGGATAGGGAGGGAAGGAGAGGTGAGAGGTGGGATAGGGAGGGAAGGAGAGGTGAGAGGTGGGATAGGGAGGGAAGGAGAGGTGAGAGGTGGGATAGGGAGGGAAGGAGAGGTGAGAGATGGGATAGGGAGGGAAGGAGAGGTGAGAGATGGGATAGGGAGGGAAGGAGAGGGTGAGAGATGGGATAGGGAGGGAAGGAGAGGTGAGAGATGGGATAGGGAGGGAAGGAGAGGTGAGAGATGGGATAGGGAGGGAAGAAGAGGTGAGAGATGGGATAGGGAGGGAAGGAGAGGTGAGAGATGGGATAGGGAGGGAAGGAGAGGTGAGAGATGGGATAGGGAGGGAAGGAGAGGTGAGAGATGGGATAGGGAGGGAAGGAGAGGTGAGGGATGGGATGGAGAGGTGAGAGATGGGATAGGGAGGGAAGGAGAGGTGAGAGATGGGATAGCGAGGGAAGGAGAGGTGAGAGATGGGATAGGGAGGGAAGGAGAGGTGAGAGATGGGATAGGGAGGGAAGGAGAGGTGAGAGGTGGGATAGGGAGGGAAGGAGAGGTGAGAGGTGGGATAGGGAGGGAAGGAGAGGTGAGAGATGGGATAGGGAGGGAAGGAGAGGTGAGAGATGGGATAGGGAGGGAAGGAGAGGTGAGAGATGGGATAGGGAGGGAAGAAGAGGTGAGAGATGCGATAGGGAGGGAAGGAGAGGTGAGAGATGCGATAGGGAGGGAAGGAGAGGTGAGAGATGGGATAGGGAGGGAAGGAGAGGTGAGAGATGGGATAGGGAGGGAAGGAGAGGTGAGAGATGGGATAGGGAGGGAAGGAGAGGTGAGAGATGGGATAGGGAGGGAAGGAGAGGTGAGAGGTGGGATAGGGAGGGAAGGAGAGGTGAGAGGTGGGATAGGGAGGGAAGGAGAGGTGAGAGATGGGATAGGGAGGGAAGGAGAGGTGAGAGATGGGATAGGGAGGGAAGGGAGAGGTGAGAGATGGGATAGGGAGGGAAGGAGAGGTGAGAGATGCGATAGGGAGGGAAGGAGAGGTGAGAGATGGGATAGGGAGGGAAGGAGAGGTGAGAGATGGGATAGGGAGGGAGGGAGAGGTGAGAGATGGGATAGGGAGGGAGGGAAGGAGAGGTGAGAGATGGGATAGGGAGGGAGGGAAGGAGAGGTGAGAGATGGGATAGGGAGGGAGGGAAGGAGAGGTGAGAGATGGGATAGGGAGGGAAGGAGAGGTGAGAGATGGGATAGCGAGGGAAGGAGAGGTGAGAGATGGGATAGGGAGGGAAGGATCCTGGTTGTACAGAAGTTGAATTTCGATAAATTTAGAGTTGAGTTCTTTCTTCCACTCCATAATAACACTATGTGTGTTGATCCTGCCAATGAAGGATGAGAAGGGAGAGGACTGAGAATGGTACAATGTATCAGATCTGCTAATTGAAAACTTTAATAAATTGGAGAAAGTGAAGGAAAGAGGGAAGGAGGGAAGGAAAGAAGGAAGGAGGGAAGGAAGGAGGGAGGGAAGGAGTGGGGAAGAGGGAGGGAAGGAGTGGGGAAGAGGGAGGGAAGGAGTGGAGAAGAGGGAGGGAAGGAGGGAAGGAGTGGAGAAGAGGGAGGGAAGGAGGGAAGGAAAGAAGGAAGGAGGGAAGGAATGAGTGGAGAAGAGGGAGGGAAGGAGGGAAGGAATGAGTGGAGAAGAGGGAGGGAAGGAGTGGAGAAGAGGGAAGGAAGGAGGGAAGGGAAGAAGGAAGGAGGGAAGGAGTGGAGAAGAGGGAGGGAAGGAGGGAAGGAGTGGAGAAGAGGGATGGAAGGGGAGAAGGAAAGAAGGAAGGAGGGAATGAGTGGAGAAGAGGGAGGGAAGGAGGGAAGGAGCGAAGGAATGGAGAAGAGGGAGGTAAGGAGGCAGGAGGGAAGGAGGGAAGGAAAGAAGGAAGGAGGGAGGGAGAGAATGAGTGGAGAAGAGGGAGGGAAGGAGTGGAGAAGAGGGAGGGAAGGAGGAAGGAGGGAAGGAAAGAAGGAAGGAGGGAAGGAAAGAAGGAAGGAGGGAGAGAGGGAATGAGTGGAGAAGAGGGAGGGAAGGAGGGAAGGAGGGAAAGAGGGAAGGAAAGAAGGAAGGAGGGAAGGAGTGGAGAAGAGGGAGGGAAGGAGTGGAGAAGAGGGAGGGAGGGAAGGAAAGAAGGAAGGAGGGAGGGATGGAATGAGTGGAGAAGAGGGAGGGAAGGAGGGAAGGAAAGAAGGAAGGAGGGAAGGAGTGGAGAAGAGGGAGGGAAGGAGGGAAGGAGTGGAGAAGAGGGAGGGAGGGAAGGAAAGAAGGAAGGAGGGAGGGATGGAATGAGTGGAGAAGAGGGAGGGAAGGAGGGAAGGAAAGAAGGAAGGAGGGAAGGAGTGGAGAAGAAGGAGGGAAGGAGGGAGGGAAAGAAGGAAGGAGGGAAGGAAGGAGGGAAGGAAAGAAAGAAGGAGGGAAGGAGTGGAGAAGAGGGAGGGAAGGAGGGAAGGAATGGAGAAGAGGGAGGGAAGGAGGGAAGGAAAGAAGGAAGGAGGGAAGGAGTGGAGAAGAAGGAGGGAAGGAGGGAGGGAAAGAAGGAAGGAGGGAAGGAAAGAGGGAAGGAGTGGAGAAGAGGGAGGGAAGGAATGGAGAAGAGGGAGGGAGGAGGGAAGGAAAGAAGGAAGGAGGGAGGGATGGAATGAGTGGAGAAGAGGGAGGGAAGGAGGGAAGGAAAGAAGGAAGGAGGGAAGGAGTGGAGAAGAGGGAGGGAAGGAGGGAAGGAATGGAGAAGTGGGGGGGGGGAAGGAGGGAAGGAAAGAAAGAAGGAGGGAAGGAGTGGAGAAGAGGGAGGGAAGGAGGGAAGGAATGGAGAAGAGGGAGGGAAGGAATGGAGAAGAGGGAGGGAAGGAGGGAAGGAAAGAAGGAAGGAGGGAAGGAGTGGAGAAGAAGGAGGGAAGGAGGGAGGGAAAGAAGGAAGGAGGGAAGGAAAGAGGGAAGGAGTGGAGAAGAGGGAGGGAAGGAGGGAAGGAATGGAGAAGAGGGAGGGAAGGAGGGAAGGAAAGAAGGAGGGAGGGATGGAATGAGTGGAGAAGAGGGAGGGAAGGAGGGAAGGAAAGAAGGTAGGAGGGAAGGAGTGGAGAAGAGGGAGGGAAGGAGGGAAGGAATGGAGAAGTGGGGGGGGGGAGGAGGAAGGAATGAAGAGAGGGAAGGGTGGGAGAAGAGGGAGGGAAGGAGGGAAGGAATGGAGAAGAGGGAGGGAAGGAGGGAAGGAAAGAAGGAAGGAGGGAAGGAGTGGAGAAGAAGGAGGGAAGGAGGGAGGGAAAGAAGGAAGGAGGGAAGGAAAGAGGGAAGGAGTGGAGAAGAGGGAGGGAAGGAATGGAGAAGAGGGAGGGAAGGAGGGAAGGAAAGAAGGAAGGAGGGAGGGATGGAATGAGTGGAGAAGAGGGAGGGAAGGAGGGAAGGAAAGAAGGAAGGAGGGAAGGAGTGGAGAAGAGGGAGGGAAGGAGGGAAGGAATGGAGAAGTGGGGGGGGGGAAGGAGGGAAGGAAAGAAAGAAGGAGGGAAGGAGTGGAGAGAGGGAGGGAAGGAGGGAAGGAATGGAGAAGAGGGAGGGAAGGAGGGAAGGAAAGAAGGAAGGAGGGAAGGAGTGGAGAAGAAGGAGGGAAGGAGGGAGGGAAAGAAGGAAGGAGGGAAGGAAAGAGGGAAGGAGTGGAGAAGAGGGAGGGAAGGAGGGAAGGAATGGAGAAGAGGGAGGGAAGGAGGGAAGGAAAGAAGGAAGGAGGGAGGGATGGAATGAGTGGAGAAGAGGGAGGGAAGGAGGGAAGGAAAGAAGGAAGGAGGGAAGGAGTGGAGAAGAGGGAGGGAAGGAGGGAAGGAATGGAGAAGTGGGGGGGGGGAGGAGGGAAGGAAGAAAGAAGGAGGGAAGGAGTGGAGAAGAGGGAGGGAAGGAGGGAAGGAATGGAGAAGAGGGAGGGAAGGACGGGAAGGAAAGAAGGAAGGAGGGAAGGAGTGGAGAAGAAGGAGGGAAGGAGGGAGGGAAAGAAGGAAGGAGGGAAGGAAAGAGGGAAGGAGTGGAGAAGAGGGAGGGAAGGAGGGAAGGAATGGAGAAGAGGGAGGGAAGGAGGGAAGGAAAGAAGGAAGGAGGGAGGGATGGAATGAGTGGAGAAGAGGGAGGGAAGGAGGGAAGGAAAGAAGGAAGGAGGGAAGGAGTGGAGAAGAGGGAGGGAAGGAGGGAAGGAATGGAGAAGTGGGGGGGGGGAAGGAGGGAAGGAAAGAGGGAAGGAGTGAAGAAGAGGGAGAGCGTGGCTGTGAGTCAGGAGAAGAGTGTCAGATGAGGCAGAAAGGGGAAGGAGGGTGAGAAGAAAGTGACACCCAGATAGGAGGGGTGAGATAGAGGGGAAGGAATGGGAGGAGAGACAGAGAGGGGCAGAAGGAAGGGGACAGACAGACAGCAGAGGCAGGACTTCCTGACAGGCGAGAGATGACAACAGGCAGAGTTCAGGAGGAGAGCGGAGGAAGATGAAGGACACAAGACGGATGAAGTGTCAGCTCTTGGGACACACAAGTTTACTGAGAGGGGAGAGTGACGGGAAGAATTAGGAGGGAGAGGCTGGAAGATTAGAGGAATTCACCCAACACTTCTCCCACCTACCGATCTTCAGCAGGTAAGTCATTTTCTTGGGCTTTGCAGCTCTATGAGCGCACGGTGGGTGCATGAAGTGTCAGCTCTGTGGCCCAGTCTATATATGGAGACAGAAGGGCAGTGTCAGGAGACACAGGGTGATAGATCATGAGTCCTGACAGGTGACATGTGTGCGCATGCTGCTACATGAGAGCCAAACACACTCATCACTTCCTATAATCACATGTCTGGGGGCTGCCCGACTCTTTACCCCCCAGAGCAATAGAACAGCGCCCCACAGAGGCAAGAGAAGGAAGTGCTTGTATGAGATTCATCAACTACACCGAGTACACTGATAGATTATTATACAACAACCTACTACTCTGTACCTAATACTCCAATCTACTACATTACCCCTATACTTACCGCCCCAATTTACTAGACTACACCTACCCCAATATACTACAGTACCCCTCCACCAACTACCCCTATATACTACAGTACCCCTCCACCAACTACCCCTATATACTACAGTACTCCTCCACCAACTACCCAATATACTACAGTACCCCTACACCAACTACCCAATATACTACAGTACCCCTCCACCAACTACCCTATATACTACTGTACTCCTACACCAACTACCCAATATACTACATTACCCCTACACCAACTACCCCAATATACTACAGTACTCCTACACCAACTACCCAATATACTACAGTACCCCCTACACCAACTACCCCAATATACTACAGTACCCCTACACCAACTACCCCAATATACTACCGTACCCCTACACCAACTACCCCAATATACTACAGTACCCCTACACCAACTACCCCAATATAGCTACCGTACCCCTACACCAACTACCCAATATACTACAGTACCCCTACACCAACTACCCCAATATACTACAGTACTCCTACACCAACTACCCCAATATACTACAGTACTCCTACACCAACTACCCCAATATACTACAGTACTCCTACACCAACTACCCCTATATACTACAGTACCCCTCCACCAACTACCCCTATATACTACAGTACTCCTCCACCAACTACCCAATATACTACAGTACCCCCTAGACCAACTATCCCAATATACTACAGTACCCCTACACCAACTACCCCAATATACTACAGTACTCCTACACCAACTACCCCAATATACTACAGTACTCCTACACCAACTACCCAATATACTACAGTACCCCTACACCAACTACCCCAATATACTACAGTACCCCTACACCAACTACCCCAATATACTACCGTACCCCTACACCAACTACCCCAATATACTACAGTACTCCTACACCAACTACCCCAATATACTACAGTACTCCTACACCAACTACCCCAATATACTACAGTACTCCTACACCAACTACCCCTATATACTACAGTACCCCTCCACCAACTACCCCTATATACTACAGTACTCCTCCACCAACTACCCAATATACTACAGTACCCCTAGACCAACTATCCCAATATACTACAGTACCCCTACACCAACTACCCCAATATACTACAGTACCCCTAGACCAACTATCCCAATATACTACAGTACCCCTCCACCAACTACCCCAATATACTACAGTACTCCTACACCAACTACCCAATATACTACAGTACCCCTCCACCAACTACCCAATATACTACAGTACTCCTACACCAACTACCCCAATATACTACAGTACCCCTCCACCAACTACCCTATATACTACAGTACTCCTACACCAACTACCCAATATACTACAGTACTCCTACACCAACTACCCCAATATACTACAGTACTCCTACACCAACTACCCCAATACTACAGTACCCCTACACCAACTACCCAATATACTACAGTACCCCTCCACCAACTACCCCAATATACTACAGTACCCCTACACCAACTACCCAATATACTACAGTACTCCTACACCAACTACCCAATATACTACAGTACCCCTCCACCAACTACCCAATATCTACAGTACTCCTACACCAACTACCCCTATATACTACAGTACCCCTACACCAACTACCCAATATACTACAGTACCCCTACACCAACTACCCCAATATACTACAGTACTCCTACACCAACTACCCAATATACTACAGTACTCCTACACCAACTACCCCAATATACTACAGTACTCCTACACCAACTACCAATATACTACAGTACTCCTACACCAACTACCCAATATACTACAGTACTCCTACACCAACTACCCCAATATACTACAGTACCCCTACACTAACTACCCAATATACTACAGTACTCCTACACCAACTACCCCTATATACTACAGTACCCCTACACCAACTACCCAATATACTACAGTACCCCTCCACCAACTACCCCAATATACTACAGTACCCCTACACTAACTACCCCAATATACTACAGTACCCCTCCACCAACTACCCAATATACTACAGTACCCCTCCACCAACTACCCAATATACTACAGTACTCCTACACCAACTACCCCTATATACTACAGTACCCCTACACCAACTACCCAATATACTACAGTAACCCTACACCAACTACCCCAATATACTACAGTACTCCTACACCAACTACCCAATATACTACAGTACTCCTACACCAACTACCCCAATATACTACAGTACTCCTACACCAACTACCCAATATACTACAGTACTCCTACACCAACTACCCAATATACTACAGTACTCCTACACTAACTACCCAATATACTACAGTACTCCTACACCAACTACCCCAATATACTACAGTACTCCTACACCAACTACCCCTATATACTACAGTACCCCTACACCAACTACCCAATATACTACAGTACCCCTCCACCAACTACCCCAATATACTACAGTACCCCTACACTAACTACCCCAATATACTACAGTACCCCTCCACCAACTACCCAATATACTACAGTACCCCTCCACCAACTACCCAATATACTACAGTACCCCTACACCAACTACCCCAATATACTACAGTACCCCTACACCAACTATCCCAATATACTACAGTACTCCTACACCAACTACCCAATATACTACAGTACTCCTACACCAACTACCCAATATACTATAGTACCCCTACACCAACTACCCAATATACTACAGTACCCCTCCACCAACCACCCAATATACTACAGTACCCCTACACCAACTACCCCAATATACTACAGTACCCCTACACCAACTACCCAATATACTACAGTACTCCCACACCAACTACCCAATATACTACAGTACCCCTACACCAACTACCCCAATATACTACAGTACCCCTACACCAACTATCCCAATTTACTACAGTACCCCTCCACCAACTACCCCAATATACTACAGTACTCCTACACCAACTACCCCAATATACTACAGTACTCCTACACCAACTACCCCAATATACTACAGTACTCCTACACCAACTACCCAATATACTACAGTACCCCTACACCAACTACCCAATATACTACAGTACTCCTACACCAACTACCCCATTATACTACAGTACCCCTACACCAACTACCCAATATACTACAGTACTCCTACACCAACTACCCCAATATACTACAGTACTCCTACACCAACTACCCCAATATACTACAGTACTCCTACACCAACTACCCAATATACTACCGTACTCCTACACCAACTACCCCAATATACTACAGTACCCCTCCACCAACTACCCCAATATACTACAGTACCCCTACACTAACTACCCCAATATACTACAGTACCCCTCCACCAACTACCCAATATACTACAGTACCCCTCCACCAACTACCCAATATACTACAGTACCCCTACACCAACTACCCCAATATACTACCGTACCCCTACACCAACTACCCCAATATACTACAGTACCCCTACACCAACTACCCAATATACTACAGTACCCCTACACCAACTACCCCAATATACTACAGTACCCCTACACCAACTACCCCAATATACTACAGTACTCCTACACCAACTACCCCAATATACTACAGTACTCTACACCAACTACCCCAATATACTACAGTACTCCTACACCAACTACCCAATATACTACAGTACCCCTACACCAACTACCCAATATACTACAGTACTCCTACACCAACTACCCCAATATACTACAGTACTCCTACACCAACTACCCCAATATACTACAGTACTCCTACACCAACTACCCCAATATACTACAGTACTCCTACACCAACTACCCCAATATACTACAGTACTCCTACACCAACTACCCAATATACTACAGTACTCCTACACCAACTACCCCAATATACTACAGTACCCCTCCACCAACTACCCCAATATACTACAGTACCCCTACACTAACTACCCCAATATACTACAGTACCCCTCCACCAACTACCCAATATACTACAGTACCCCTCCACCAACTACCCAATATACTACAGTACCCCTACACCAACTACCCCAATATACTACAGTACCCCTACACCAACTACCCCAATATACTACAGTACCCCTACACCAACTATCCCAATATACTACAGTACTCCTACACCAACTACCCAATATACTACAGTACCCCTACACCAACTACCCAATATACTACAGTACCCCTCCACCAACCACCCAATATACTACAGTACCCCTACACCAACTACCCCAATATACTACAGTACCCCTACACCAACTACCCAATATACTACAGTACTCCACACACCAACTACCCAATATACTACAGTACCCCTACACCAACTACCCCAATATACTACAGTACCCCTACACCAACTATCCCAATATACTACAGTACCCCTCCACCAACTACCCCAATATACTACAGTACTCCTACACCAACTACCCCAATATACTACAGTACTCCTACACCAACTACCCCAATATACTACAGTACTCCTACACCAACTACCCAATATACTACAGTACCCCTACACCAACTACCCCAATATACTACAGTACCCCTACACCAACTACCCAATATACTACAGTACTCCTACACCAACTACCCCAATATACTACAGTACTCCTACACCAACTACCCCAATATACTACCGTACTCCTACACCAACTACCCCAATATACTACAGTACTCCTACACCAACTACCCCAATATACTACAGTACTCCTACACCAACTACCCAATATACTACAGTACCCCTACACCAACTACCCAATATACTACAGTACTCCTACACCAACTACCCCAATATACTACAGTACTCCTACACCAACTACCCCAATATACTACAGTACCCCTACACCAACTACCCCAATATACTACAGTACTCCTACACCAACTACCCCAATATACTACAGTACTCCTACACCAACTACCCCAATATACTACCGTACCCCTACACCAACTACCCCAATATACTACAGTACCCCTACACCAACTACCCAATATACTACAGTACCCCTACACCAACTACCCCAATATACTACAGTACTCCTACACCAACTACCCAATATACTACAGTACTCCTACACCAACTACCCAATATACTACAGTACCCCTACACCAACTACCCAATATACTACAGTACCCCTCCACCAACCACCCAATATACTACAGTACCCCTACACCAACTACCCCAATATACTACAGTACCCCTACACCAACTATCCCAATATACTACAGTACCCCTACACCAACTACCCCAATATACTACCGTACTCCTACACCAACTACCCAATATACTACAGTACTCCTACACCAACTACCCAATATACTACAGTACCCCTACACCAACTACCCAATATACTACAGTACCCCTACACCAACTACCCCAATATACTACAGTACCCCTACACCAACTATCCCAATATACTACAGTACCCCTACACCAACTACCCAATATACTACAGTACTCCTACACCAACTACCCCTATATACTACAGTACTCCTACACCAACTACCCCTATATACTACAGTACTCCTACACCAACTACCCCAATATACTACAGTACTCCTACACCAACTACCCCAATATACTACAGTACCCCTCCACCAACTACCCAATATACTACAGTACCCCTCCACCAACTACCCAATATACTACAGTACTCCTACACCAACTACCCAATATACTACAGTACCCCTACACCAACTACCCCAATATACTACAGTACTCCTACACCAACTACCCCAATATACTACAGTACTCCTACACCAACTACCCCCAATATACTACAGTACCCCTCCACCAACTACCCCAATATACTACAGTACTCCTACACCAAGTACCCAATATACTACAGTACCCCTCCACCAACTACCCAATATACTACAGTACTCCTACACCAACTACCCAATATACTACAGTACCCCTACACCTACTACCCCAATATACTACAGTACTCCTACACCAACTACCCCAATATACTACAGTACCCCTACACCAACTACCCCAATATACTACAGTACTCCTACACCAAGTACCCAATATACTACAGTACCCCTACACAACTACCCCAATATACTACAGTACTCCTACACCAACTACCCCAATATACTACAGTACCCCTACACCAACTACCCCAATATACTACAGTACCCCTACACCAACTACCCAATATACTACAGTACTCCTACACCAACTACCCCAATATACTACCGTACCCCTAGACCAACTACCCCTATATACTACAGTACCCCTACACCAACTACCCCAATATAGTACAGTACCCCTACACTAACTACCCCTATATACTACAGTACCCCTACACCAACTATCCCAATATACTACAGTACCCCTAGACCAACTACCCCTATATACTACAGTACCCCTACACCAACTACCCCATTATAGTACAGTACCCCTACACCAACTACCCCAATATACTACAGTACCCCTCCACCAACCACCCAATATACTACAGTACTCCTCCACCAACTACCCAATATACCACAGGTACCCCTACACCAACTACCCCAATATACTACAGTACCCCTACACCAACTACCCCATATACTACAGTACCCCTACACCAACTACCCAATATACTACAGTACCCCTACACCAACTACCCCAATATACTACAGTACTCCTACACCAACTACCCCAATATACTACAGTACTCCTACACCAACTACCCAATATACTACAGTACCCCTACACCAACTACCCAATATACTACAGTACCCCTCCACCAACCACCCAATATACTACAGTACCCCTACACCAACTACCCCAATATACTACAGTACCCCTACACCAACTATCCCAATATACTACAGTACCCCTACACCAACTACCCCAATATACTACCGTACCCCTACACCAACTACCCCAATATACTACAGTACCCCTACACCAACTACCCAATATACTACAGTACCCCTACACCAACTACCCCAATATACTACAGTACTCCTACACCAACTACCCAATATACTACAGTACTCCTACACCAACTACCCAATATACTACAGTACCCCTACACCAACTACCCAATATACTACAGTACCCCTCCACCAACCACCCAATATACTACAGTACCCCTACACCAACTACCCCAATATACTACAGTACCCCTACACCAACTACCCAATATACTACAGTACTCCTACACCAACTACCCCTATATACTACAGTACTCCTACACCACTACCCCTATATACTACAGTACTCCTACACCAACTACCCCAATATACTACAGTACTCCTACACCAACTACCCCAATGATACTACAGTACCCCTCCACCAACTACCCAATATACTACAGTACCCCTCCACCAACTACCCAATATACTACAGTACTCCTACACCAACTACCCAATATACTACTGTACCCCTACACCAACTACCCCAAAATACTACAGTACCCCTAGACCAACTACCCCTATATACTACAGTACCCCTACACCAACTACCCCAATATACTACAGTACCCCTACACCAACTATCCCAATATACTACAGTACCCCTAGACCAACTACCCCTATATACTACAGTACCCCTACACCAACTACCCCAATATAGTACAGTACCCCTACACCAACTATCCCAATATACTACAGTACCCCTCCACCAACCACCCAATATACTACAGTACTCCTCCACCAACTACCCAATATACCACAGTACCCCTACACCAACTACCCCAATATACTACAGTACCCCTACACCAACTATCCCAATATACTACAGTACCCCTCCACCAACCACCCAATATACTACAGTACTCCTCCACCAACTACCCAATATACCACAGTACCCCTACACCAACTACCCCAATATACTACAGTACTCCTACACCAACTACCCCAATATACTACAGTACTCCTACACCAACTACCCCTATATACTACAGTACCCCTACACCAACTATCCCAATATACTACAGTACCCCTCCACCAACCCACCCAATATACTACAGTACTCCTCCACCAACTACCCAATATACTGCAGTACCCCTACACCAACTATCCCAATATACTACAGTACCCCTCCACCAACCACCCAATATACTACAGTACCCCTACACCAACTACCCCAATATACTACAGTACCCCTACACCAACTACCCCTATATACTACAGTACCCCTACACCAACTACCCAATATACTACAGTACTCCTACACCAACTACCCAATATACTACAGTACCCCTCCACCAACTACCCAATATACTACAGTACCCCTACACCAACTATCCCAATATACTACAGTACCCCCTCCACAACCACCCAATATACTACAGTACCCCTACACCAACTACCCCAATATACTACAGTACCCCTACACCAACTACCCCTATATACTACAGTACCCCTACACCAACTACCCCTATATACTACAGTACCCCTACACCAACTACCCCAATATACTACAGTACCCCTACACCAACTACCCCAATATACTACAGTACCCCTACACCAACTACCCCAATATACTACAGTACTCCTACACCAACTACCCAATATACTACAGTACCCCTACACCAACTACCCAATATACTACAGTACCCCTACACCAACTACCCCAATATACTACAGTACCCCTACACCAACTACCCCAATATACTACAGTACCCCTACACCAACTACCCAATATACTACAGTACCCCTACACCAACTACCCCAATATACTACAGTACCCCTACACCAACTACCCCAATATACTACAGTACTCCCTACACCAACTACCCCAATATACTACAGTACCCCTACACCAACTACCCCAATATACTACAGTACCCCTACACCAACTACCCCAATATACTACAGTACCCCTACACCAACTACCCCATCTATACCTACAGTACTCCTACACCAACTACCCCAATATACTACAGTACTCCTACACCAAGTACCCAATATACTACAGTAACCCTACACCAACTACCCCTATATACTACAGTACTCCTACACTACCCATATACTACAGTACTCCTACACCAACTACCCCAATATACTACAGTACCCCTACACCAACTACCCCAATATACTACAGTACCCCTACACCAACTACCCCAATATACTACAGTACTCCTACACCAACTACCCAATATACTACAGTACCCCTACATCAACTACCCAATATACTACAGTACCCCTCCACCAACTACCCCAATATACTACAGTACTCCTACACCAACTACCCAATATACTACAGTACCCCTACACCAACTACCCAATATACTACAGTACTCCTACACCAACTACCCAATATACTACAGTACTCCTACACCAACTACCCCAATATACTACCGTACTCCTACACCAACTACCCCAATATACTACCGTACCCCTCCACCAACTACCCCAATATACTACCGTACCCCTCCACCAACTACCCCAATATACTACAGTACCCCTACACCAACTACCCCAATATACTACAGTACCCCTACACCAACTACCCAATATACTACAGTACCCCTACACCAACTACCCCAATATACTACAGTACCCCTAGACCAACTACCCCAATATACTACAGTACCCCTACACCAACTACCCCAATATACTACAGTACCCCTACACCAACTACCCAATATACTACAGTACTCCTACACCAACTACCCAATATACTACAGTACCCCTACACCAACTATCCCAATATACTACAGTACTCCTACACCAACTACCCCAATATACTACAGTACCCCTACACCAACTACCCCAATATACTACAGTACCCCTACACCAACTACCCCAATATACTACAGTACCCCTACACCAACTACCCAATATACTACAGTACTCCTACACCAACTACCCAATATACTACAGTACTCCTACACCAACTACCCAATATACTACAGTACCCCTACACCAACTACCCCAATATACTACAGTACCCCTACACCAACTACCCCAATATACTACAGTACTCCTACACCAACTACCCCAATATACTACAGTACCCCTACACCAACTACCCCAATATACTACAGTACCCCTACACCAACTACCCCAATATACTACAGTACCCCTACACCAACTACCCAATATACTACAGTACTCCTACACCAACTACCCAATATACTACAGTACTCCTACACCAACTACCCAATATACTACAGTACCCCTACACCAACTACCCCAATATACTACAGTACCCCTACACCAACTACCCCAATATACTACAGTACCCCTACACCAACTACCCCAATATACTACAGTACCCCTACACCAACTACCCAATATACTACAGTACCCCTCCACCAACTACCCCAATATACTACAGTACTCCTACACCAACTACCCCTATATACTACAGTACTCCTACACCAACTACCCAATATACTACAGTACTCCTACACCAACTACCCCAATATACTACAGTACCCCTACACCAACTACCCCTATATACTACAGTACTCCTACACCAACTACCCAATATACTACAGTATCCCTCCACCAACTACTCCAATATACTACAGTACTCCTACACCAACTACCCCAATATACTACAGTACCCCTACACCAACTACCCAATATACTACAGTACTCCTACACCAAGTACCCCTATATACTACAGTACTCCTACACCAACTACCCAATATACTACAGTACTCCTACACCAAGTACCCCAATATACTACCGTACCCCTACACCAACTACCCAATATACTACAGTACTCCTAGACCAACTACCCCAATATACTGCAGTACTCCTACACCCACTACCCAATATACTACAGTACTCCTACACCAACTACCCAATATACTACAGTACTCCTACACCAACTACCCAATATACTACAGTACCCCTCCACCAACTACCCCAATATACTACAGTACCCCTACACCAACTACCCAATATACTACAGTACTCCTACACCAAGTACCCCTATATACTACAGTACTCCTACACCAACTACCCAATATACTACAGTACTCCTACACCAAGTACCCCAATATACTACCGTACCCCTACACCAACTACCCAATATACTACAGTACTCCTAGACCAACTACCCCAATATACTGCAGTACTCCTACACCAACTACCCAATATACTACAGTACTCCTACACCAACTACCCAATATACTACAGTACTCCTACACCAACTACCCCAATATACTACAGTACCCCTACACCAACTACCCAATATACTACAGTACTCCTACACCAACTACCCAATATACTACAGTACTCCCACACCAACTACCCAATATACTACAGTACTCCTACACCAACTACCCCAATATACTACAGTACTCCTACACCAACTACCCCAATATACTACAGTACCCCTACACCAACTACCCAATATACTACAGTACTCCTACACCAACTACCCCAATATACTACCGTACTCCTACACCAACTACCCCAATATACTACAGTACTCCTACACCAACTACCCCAATATACTACCGTACTCCTACACCAACTACCCCAATATACTACAGTACTCCTACACCAACTACCCCAATATACTACAGTACCCCTACACCAACTATCCCAATATACTACAGTACTCCTACACCAACTACCCCAATATACTACCGTACTCCTACACCAACTACCCCAATATACTACAGTACTCCTACACCAACTACCCCAATATACTACAGTACCCCTACACCAACTACCCCAATATACTACAGTACTCCTACACCAACTACCCCAATATACTACAGTACCCCTACACCAACTACCCAATATACTACAGTACCCCTACACCAACTACCCCAATATACTACAGTACTCCTACACCAACTACCCAATATACTACAGTACCCCTACACCAACTACCCCAATATACTACAGTACTCCTACACCAACTACCCCAATATACTACAGTACCCCTACACCAACTATCCCAATATACTACAGTACTCCTACACCAACTACCCCAATATACTACCGTACTCCTACACCAACTACCCCAATATACTACAGTACCCCTACACCAACTACCCAATATACTACAGTACTCCTACACCAACTACCCCAATATACTACAGTACCCCTACACCAACTACCCCAATATACTACAGTACCCCTACACCAACTACCCCAATATACTACAGTACTCCTACACCAACTACCCAATATACTACAGTACCCCTACACCAACTACCCCAATATACTACAGTACCCCTACACCAACTACCCCAATATACTACAGTACTCCTACACCAACTACCCAATATACTACAGTACTCCTACACCAACTACCCAATATACTACAGTACCCCTCCACCAACTACCCCAATATACTACAGTACCCCTACACCAACTACCCCAATATACTACAGTACTCCTACACCAACTACCCAATATACTACAGTACTCCTACACCAACTACCCCAATATACTACAGTACTCCTACACCAACCACCCAATATACTACAGTACTCCTACACCAACTACCCCAATATACTACAGTACTCCTACACCAACTACCCAATATACTACAGTACTCCTACACCAACTACCCCAATATACTACAGTACCCCTCCACCAACTACCCAATATACTACAGTACCCCTACACCAACTACCCCAATATACTACAGTACCCCTACACCAACTATCCCAATATACTACAGTACCCCTCCACCAACTACGCCAATATACTACAGTACCCCTACACCAACTACCCCAATATACTACAGTACCCCTACACTAACTACCCCAATATACTACAGTACCCCTACACCAACTACCCAATATACTACAGTACTCCCACACCAACTACCCAATATACTACAGTACCCCTACACCAACTACCCCAATATACTACAGTACTCCTACACCAACTACCCCAATATACTACCGTACTCCTACACCAACTACCCCAATATACTACAGTACTCCTACACCAACCACCCAATATACTACAGTACTCCTACACCAACCACCCAATATACTACAGTACCCCTACACCAACTACCCCAATATACTACAGTACTCCTACACCAACTACCCCAATATACTACAGTACTCCTACACCAACTACCCCAATATACTACAGTACCCCTACACCAACTACCCAATATACTACAGTACCCCTACACCAACTACCCCAATATACTACAGTACTCCTACACCAACTACCCCAATATACTACAGTACTCCTACACCAACTACCCCAATATACTACAGTACTCCTACACCAACTACCCCAATATACTACCGTACTCCTACACCAACTACCCCAATATACTACAGTACCCCTACACCAACTACCCAATATACTACAGTACTCCTACACCAACTACCCCAATATACTACAGTACCCCTACACCAACTACCCAATATACTACAGTACCCCTCCACCAACTACCCCAATATACTACAGTACTCCTACACCAACTACCCCAATATACTACCGTACTCCTACACCAACTACCCCAATATACTACAGTACCCCTACACCAACTACCCAATATACTACAGTACTCCTACACCAACTACCCCAATATACTACCGTACTCCTACACCAACTACCCCAATATACTACAGTACTCCTACACCAACCACCCAATATACTACAGTACCCCTACACCAACTACCCCAATATACTACAGTACCCCTACACCAACTACCCCAATATACTACAGTACTCCTACACCAACTACCCCAATATACTACCGTACTCCTACACCAACTACCCCAATATACTACAGTACTCCTACACCAACCACCCAATATACTACAGTACCCCTACACCAACTACCCCAATATACTACAGTACCCCTACACCAACTACCCCAATATACTACAGTACTCCTACACCAACTACCCCAATATACTACCGTACTCCTACACCAACTACCCCAATATACTACAGTACTCCTACACCAACCACCCAATATACTACAGTACCCCTACACCAACTACCCCAATATACTACAGTACTCCTACACCAACTACCCAATATACTACAGTACTCCTACACCAACTACCCAATATACTACAGTACTCCTACACCAACTACCCCAATATACTACAGTACCCCTACACCAACTACCCCAATATACTACAGTACCCCTAGACCAACTACCCCAATATACTACAGTACTCCTACACCAACTACCCCAATATACTACAGTACCCCTCCACCAACTACCCAATATACTACAGTACCCCTACACCAACTACCCCAATATACTACAGTACCCCTACACCAACTATCCCAATATACTACAGTACCCCTCCACCAACTACGCCAATATACTACAGTACCCCTACACCAACTACCCCAATATACTACAGTACCCCTACACTAACTACCCCAATATACTACAGTACCCCTACACCAACTACCCAATATACTACAGTACTCCCACACCAACTACCCAATATACTACAGTACCCCTACACCAACTACCCCAATATACTACAGTACTCCTACACCAACTACCCCAATATACTACCGTACTCCTACACCAACTACCCCAATATACTACAGTACTCCTACACCAACTACCCCAATATACTACAGTACTCCTACACCAACCACCCAATATACTACAGTACTCCTACACCAACTACCCAATATACTACAGTACTCCTACACCAACTACCCCAATATACTACAGTACCCCTACACCAACTACCCCAATATACTACAGTACTCCTACACCAACTACCCCAATATACTACAGTACTCCTACACCAACTACCCCAATATACTACAGTACTCCTACACCAACTACCCCAATATACTACAGTACCCCTACACCAACTACCCCAATATACTACAGTACCCCTACACCAACTACCCCAATATACTACAGTACCCCTACACCAACTACCCCAATATACTACAGTACTCCTACACCAACTACCCCAATATACTACAGTACTCCTACACCAACTACCCCAATATACTACAGTACTCCTACACCAACTACCCCAATATACTACAGTACCCCTACACCAACTACCCCAATATACTACAGTACTCCTACACCAACTACCCCTATATACTACAGTACTCCTCCACCAACTACCCAATATACTACAGTACCCCTACACCAACTACCCCAATATACTACAGTACTCCTACACCAACTACCCCAATATACTACAGTACTCCTACACCAACTACCCCAATATACTACAGTACCCCTACACCAACTACCCCAATATACTACAGTACTCCTACACCAACTACCCCTATATACTACAGTACTCCTACACCAACTACCCAATATACTACAGTACTCCTACACCAACTACCCCAATATACTACAGTACCCCTACACCAACTACCCCTATATACTACAGTACTCCTACACCAACTACCCAATATACTACAGTATCCCTCCACCAACTACTCCAATATACTACAGTACTCCTACACCAACTACCCCAATATACTACAGTACCCCTACACCAACTACCCAATATACTACAGTACTCCTACACCAAGTACCCCTATATACTACAGTACTCCTACACCAACTACCCAATATACTACAGTACTCCTACACCAAGTACCCCAATATACTACCGTACCCCTACACCAACTACCCAATATACTACAGTACTCCTAGACCAACTACCCCAATATACTGCAGTACTCCTACACCCACTACCCAATATACTACAGTACTCCTACACCAACTACCCAATATACTACAGTACTCCTACACCAACTACCCAATATACTACAGTACCCCTCCACCAACTACCCCAATATACTACAGTACCCCTACACCAACTACCCAATATACTACAGTACTCCTACACCAAGTACCCCTATATACTACAGTACTCCTACACCAACTACCCAATATACTACAGTACTCCTACACCAAGTACCCCAATATACTACCGTACCCCTACACCAACTACCCAATATACTACAGTACTCCTAGACCAACTACCCCAATATACTGCAGTACTCCTACACCAACTACCCAATATACTACAGTACTCCTACACCAACTACCCAATATACTACAGTACTCCTACACCAACTACCCCAATATACTACAGTACCCCTACACCAACTACCCAATATACTACAGTACTCCTACACCAACTACCCAATATACTACAGTACTCCCACACCAACTACCCAATATACTACAGTACTCCTACACCAACTACCCCAATATACTACAGTACTCCTACACCAACTACCCCAATATACTACAGTACCCCTACACCAACTACCCAATATACTACAGTACTCCTACACCAACTACCCCAATATACTACCGTACTCCTACACCAACTACCCCAATATACTACAGTACTCCTACACCAACTACCCCAATATACTACCGTACTCCTACACCAACTACCCCAATATACTACAGTACTCCTACACCAACTACCCCAATATACTACAGTACCCCTACACCAACTATCCCAATATACTACAGTACTCCTACACCAACTACCCCAATATACTACCGTACTCCTACACCAACTACCCCAATATACTACAGTACTCCTACACCAACTACCCCAATATACTACAGTACCCCTACACCAACTACCCCAATATACTACAGTACTCCTACACCAACTACCCCAATATACTACAGTACCCCTACACCAACTACCCCAATATACTACAGTACTCCTACACCAACTACCCCAATATACTACAGTACCCCTACACCAACTACCCCAATATACTACAGTACCCCTACACCAACTACCCCAATATACTACAGTACTCCTACACCAACTACCCCAATATACTACAGTACTCCTACACCAACTACCCAATATACTACAGTACCCCTACACCAACTACCCCAATATACTACAGTACTCCTACACCAACTACCCAATATACTACAGTACCCCTACACCAACTACCCCAATATACTACAGTACTCCTACACCAACTACCCCAATATACTACAGTACCCCTACACCAACTATCCCAATATACTACAGTACTCCTACACCAACTACCCCAATATACTACCGTACTCCTACACCAACTACCCCAATATACTACAGTACCCCTACACCAACTACCCAATATACTACAGTACTCCTACACCAACTACCCCAATATACTACAGTACCCCTACACCAACTACCCCAATATACTACAGTACTCCTACACCAACTACCCAATATACTACAGTACCCCTACACCAACTACCCCAATATACTACAGTACTCCTACACCAACTACCCCAATATACTACAGTACTCCTACACCAACCACCCAATATACTACAGTACTCCTACACCAACTACCCCAATATACTACAGTACTCCTACACCAACTACCCAATATACTACAGTACTCCTACACCAACTACCCCAATATACTACAGTACCCCTCCACCAACTACCCAATATACTACAGTACCCCTACACCAACTACCCCAATATACTACAGTACCCCTACACCAACTATCCCAATATACTACAGTACCCCTCCACCAACTACGCCAATATACTACAGTACCCCTACACCAACTACCCCAATATACTACAGTACCCCTACACTAACTACCCCAATATACTACAGTACCCCTACACCAACTACCCAATATACTACAGTACTCCCACACCAACTACCCAATATACTACAGTACCCCTACACCAACTACCCCAATATACTACAGTACTCCTACACCAACTACCCCAATATACTACCGTACTCCTACACCAACTACCCCAATATACTACAGTACTCCTACACCAACCACCCAATATACTACAGTACTCCTACACCAACCACCCAATATACTACAGTACCCCTACACCAACTACCCCAATATACTACAGTACTCCTACACCAACTACCCCAATATACTACAGTACTCCTACACCAACTACCCCTATATACTACAGTACTCCTACACCAACTACCCCAATATACTACCGTACTCCTACACCAACTACCCCAATATACTACAGTACCCCTACACCAACTACCCAATATACTACAGTACTCCTACACCAACTACCCCAATATACTACAGTACCCCTACACCAACTACCCAATATACTACAGTACTCCTACACCAACTACCCCAATATACTACCGTACTCCTACACCAACTACCCCAATATACTACAGTACTCCTACACCAACCACCCAATATACTACAGTACCCCTACACCAACTACCCCAATATACTACAGTACCCCTACACCAACTACCCCAATATACTACAGTACTCCTACACCAACTACCCCAATATACTACCGTACTCCTACACCAACTACCCCAATATACTACAGTACTCCTACACCAACCACCCAATATACTACAGTACCCCTACACCAACTACCCCAATATACTACAGTACTCCTACACCAACTACCCAATATACTACAGTACTCCTACACCAACTACCCAATATACTACAGTACTCCTACACCAACTACCCCAATATACTACAGTACCCCTACACCAACTACCCCAATATACTACAGTACCCCTAGACCAACTACCCCAATATACTACAGTACTCCTACACCAACTACCCCAATATACTACAGTACCCCTCCACCAACTACCCAATATACTACAGTACCCCTACACCAACTACCCCAATATACTACAGTACCCCTACACCAACTATCCCAATATACTACAGTACCCCTCCACCAACTACGCCAATATACTACAGTACCCCTACACCAACTACCCCAATATACTACAGTACCCCTACACTAACTACCCCAATATACTACAGTACCCCTACACCAACTACCCAATATACTACAGTACTCCCACACCAACTACCCAATATACTACAGTACCCCTACACCAACTACCCCAATATACTACAGTACTCCTACACCAACTACCCCAATATACTACCGTACTCCTACACCAACTACCCCAATATACTACAGTACTCCTACACCAACCACCCAATATACTACAGTACTCCTACACCAACCACCCAATATACTACAGTACCCCTACACCAACTACCCCAATATACTACAGTACTCCTACACCAACTACCCCAATATACTACAGTACTCCTACACCAACTACCCCAATATACTACAGTACCCCTACACCAACTACCCAATATACTACAGTACTCCTACACCAACTACCCCAATATACTACCGTACTCCTACACCAACTACCCCAATATACTACAGTACTCCTACACCAACCACCCAATATACTACAGTACCCCTACACCAACTACCCCAATATACTACAGTACCCCTACACCAACTACCCCAATATACTACAGTACTCCTACACCAACTACCCCAATATACTACCGTACTCCTACACCAACTACCCCAATATACTACAGTACTCCTACACCAACCACCCAATATACTACAGTACCCCTACACCAACTACCCCAATATACTACAGTACTCCTACACCAACTACCCAATATACTACAGTACTCCTACACCAACTACCCAATATACTACAGTACTCCTACACCAACTACCCCAATATACTACAGTACCCCTACACCAACTACCCCAATATACTACAGTACCCCTAGACCAACTACCCCAATATACTACAGTACTCCTACACCAACTACCCCAATATACTACAGTACCCCTAGACCAACTACCCCAATATACTACAGTACCCCTACACCAACTACCCAATATACTACAGTACCCCTACACCAACTACCCCAATATACTACAGTACCCCTCCACCAACTACCCCAATATACTACAGTACCCCTACACCAACTACCCCAATATACTACCGTACCCCTACACCAACTACCCCAATATACTACCGTACCCCTACACCAACTACCCCAATATACTACAGTACTCCTACACCAACTACCCAATATACTACAGTACCCCTACACCAACCACCCAATATACTACAGTACCCCTACACCAACTACCCCAATATACTACAGTACTCCTACACCAACTACCCAATATACTACAGTACCCCTACACCAACTACCCAATATACTACAGTACCCCTACACCAACTACCCCTATATACTACAGTACTCCTACACCAACTACCCCAATATACTACAGTACTCCCACACCAACTACCCCAATATACTACAGTACCCCTACACCAACTACCCAATATACTACAGTACTCCTACACCAACTACCCCAATATACTACCGTACCCCTACACCAACTACCCCAATATACTACCGTACCCCTACACCAACTACCCCAATATACTACAGTACTCCTACACCAACTACCCCTATATACTACAGTACCCCTACACCAACTACCCAATATACTACAGTACTCCTACACCAACTACCCCAATATACTACCGTACCCCTACACCAACTACCCCAATATACTACCGTACCCCTACACCAACTACCCCAATATACTACAGTACTCCTACACCAACTACCCCAATATACTACAGTACCCCTACACCAACTACCCCTATATACTACAGTACTCCTACACCAACTACCCCAATATACTACAGTACTCCTACACCAACTACCCCAATATACTACAGTACCCCTACACCAACTACCCCAATATACTACAGTACTCCTACACCAACTACCCCAATATACTACAGTACTCCTACACCAACTACCCCAATATACTACAGTACCCCTACACCAACTACCCAATATACTACAGTACTCCTACACCAACTACCCAATATACTACAGTACCCCTACACCAACTACCCAATATACTACAGTACTCCTACACCAACTATCCCAATATACTACAGTACCCCTACACCAACTACCCCAATATACTACCATACCCCTACACCAACTACCCCAATATACTACAGTACTCCTACACCAACTACCCCAATATACTACAGTACCCCTACACCAACTACCCAATATACTACAGTACTCCTACACCAACTACCCCAATATACTACCGTACCCCTACACCAACTACCCCAATATACTACCGTACCCCTACACCAACTACCCCAATATACTACAGTACCCCTACACCAACTACCCCTATATACTACAGTACTCCTACACCAACTACCCAATATACTACAGTACTCCTACACCAACTACCCCAATATACTACAGTACTCCTACACCAACTACCCCTATATACTACAGTACTCCTACACCAACTACCCCAATATACTACCGTACCCCTACACCAACTACCCCAATATACTACCGTACCCCTACACCAACTACCCCAATATACTACCGTACCCCTACACCAACTACCCCAATATACTACAGTACCCCTACACCAACTACCCCTATATACTACAGTACTCCTACACCAACTACCCAATATACTACAGTACTCCTACACCAACTACCCCAATATACTACAGTACTCCTACACCAACTACCCCAATATACTACAGTACCCCTACACCAACTACCCCAATATACTACAGTACTCCTACACCAACTACCCCAATATACTACAGTACCCCTACACCAACTACCCCAATATACTACAGTACCCCTAGACCAACTACCCCAATATACTACAGTACTCCTACACCAACTACCCCAATATACTACAGTACCCCTAGACCAACTACCCCAATATACTACAGTACCCCTACACCAACTACCCAATATACTACAGTACCCCTACACCAACTACCCCAATATACTACAGTACCCCTCCACCAACTACCCCAATATACTACAGTACCCCTACACCAACTACCCCAATATACTACCGTACCCCTACACCAACTACCCCAATATACTACCGTACCCCTACACCAACTACCCCAATATACTACAGTACTCCTACACCAACTACCCAATATACTACAGTACTCCTACACCAACTACCCAATATACTACAGTACCCCTACACCAACTACCCCAATATACTACCGTACCCCTACACCAACTACCCCAATATACTACAGTACCCCTCCACCAACTACCCCAATATACTACAGTACCCCTACACCAACTACCCAATATACTACAGTACCCCTACACCAACTACCCCAATATACTACAGTACCCCTACACCAACTACCCCAATATACTACAGTACCCCTCCACCAACTACCCCAATATACTACAGTACTCCTACACCAACTACCCCAATATACTACCGTACCCCTACACCAACTACCCCAATATACTACAGTACCCCTACACCAACTACCCCAATATACTACAGTACCCCTACACCAACTACCCAATATACTACAGTACCCCTACACCAACTACCCAATATACTACAGTACTCCTACACCAACTACCCCAATATACTACAGTACTCCTACACCAACTACCCCAATATACTACAGTACCCCTACACCAACTACCCAATATACTACAGTACTCCTACACCAACTACCCCAATATACTACAGTACTCCTACACCAACTACCCCAATATACTACAGTACTCCTACACCAACTACCCCAATATACTACCGTACCCCTCCACCAACTACCCCAATATACTACAGTACCCCTAGACCAACTACCCCAATATACTACAGTACTCCTACACCAACTACCCCAATATACTACAGTACTCCTACACCAACTACCCCAATATACTACAGTACCCCTACACCAACTACCCCAATATACTACAGTACTCCTACACCAACTACCCCAATATACTACAGTACTCCTACACCAACTACCCCAATATACTACAGTACCCCTACACCAACTACCCAATATACTACAGTACCCCTCCACCAACTACCCAATATACTACAGTACTCCTACACCAACTACCCCAATATACTACCGTACCCCTACACCAACTACCCCAATATACTACAGTACCCCTACACCAACTACCCCTATATACTACAGTACCCCTCCACCAACTACCCAATATACTACAGTACTCCTACACCAACTACCCCAATATACTACCGTACCCCTACACCAACTACCCCAATATACTACAGTACCCCTACACCAACTACCCCTATATACTACAGTACCCCTACACCAACTACCCCTATATACTACAGTACTCCTACACCAACTACCCCAATATACTACCGTACCCCTACACCAACTACCCCAATATACTACAGTACCCCTACACCAACTACCCCAATATACTACAGTACCCCTACACCAACTATCCCAATATACTACAGTACCCCTCCACCAACTACCCCAATATACTACAGTACCCCTACACCAACTACCCAATATACTACAGTACTCCTACACCAACTACCCCAATATACTACCGTACCCCTACACCAACTACCCCAATATACTACCGTACCCCTACACCAACTACCCCAATATACTACAGTACCCCTACACCAACTACCCCTATATACTACAGTACTCCTACACCAACTACCCAATATACTACAGTACCCCTCCACCAACTACCCCAATATACTACCGTACCCCTACACCAACTACCCCAATATACTACAGTACCCCTACACCAACTACCCCAATATACTACAGTACCCCTCCACCAACTACCCCAATATACTACAGTACCCCTACACCAACTACCCCAATATACTACAGTACTCCTACACCAACTACCCCAATATACTACAGTACCCCTACACCAACTACCCCAATATACTACAGTACTCCTACACCAACTACCCAATATACTACAGTACTCCCACACCAACTACCCCAATATACTACAGTACCCCTACACCAACTACCCAATATACTACAGTACTCCTACACCAACTACCCCAATATACTACTGTACCCCTACACCAACTACCCCTATATACTACAGTACTCCTACACCAACTACCCAATATACTACAGTACCCCTCCACCAACTACCCCAATATACTACCGTACCCCTACACCAACTACCCCAATATACTACAGTACCCCTACACCAACTACCCCAATATACTACAGTACCCCTACACCAACTACCCCTATATACTACAGTACTCCTACACCAACTACCCCAATATACTACAGTACCCCCTACACCAACTACCCCAATATACTACAGTACCCCTACACCAACTACCCAATATACTACAGTACCCCTCCACCAACTACCCCAATATACTACCGTACCCCTACACCAACTACCCCAATATACTACAGTACCCCTACACCAACTACCCCAATATACTACAGTACCCCTACACCAACTACCCCTATATACTACAGTACTCCCACACCAACTATCCCAATATACTACAGTACTCCTACACCAACTACCCCAATATACTACAGTACCCCTCCACCAACTACCCAATATACTACAGTACCCCTCCACCAACTACCCAATATACTACAGTACCTCCTACACCAACTACCCCAATATACTACAGTACTCCTACACCAACTACCCCAATATACTACAGTACTCCTACACCAACTACCCAATATACTACAGTACCCCTCCACCAACTACCCCAATATACTACAGTACCCCTACACCAACTACCCCAATATACTACAGTACCCCTCCACCAACTACCCCAATATACTACAGTACCCCTACACCAACTACCCCTATATACTACAGTACTCCTACACCAACTACCCCAATATACTACAGTACTCCTACACCAACTACCCAATATACTACAGTACCCCTACACCAACTACCCCTATATACTACAGTACCCCTACACCAACTACCCCAATATACTACAGTACTCCTACACCAACTACCCAATATACTACAGTACCCCCTCCACCAACTACCCCAATATACTACCGTACCCCTACACCAACTACCCCAATATACTACAGTACCCCTACACCAACTACCCCCAATATACTACAGTACCCCTACACCAACTACCCCAATATACTACAGTACTCCTACACCAACTACCCAATATACTACAGTACTCCTACACCAACTACCCCAATATACTACAGTACCCCTACACCAACTACCCCAATATACTACAGTACCCCTACACCAACTACCCCAATATACTACAGTACTCCTACACCAACTACCCAATATACTACAGTACCCCCTACACCAACTACCCCAATATACTACAGTACCCCTACACCAACTACCCCAATATACTACAGTACTCCTACACCAACTACCCCTATATACTACAGTACTCCTACACCAACTACCCCAATATACTACAGTACCCCTACACCAACTATCCCAATATACTACAGTACCCCTCCACCAACTACCCCAATATACTACAGTACCCCTACACCAACTACCCAATATACTACAGTACTCCTACACCAACTACCCCAATATACTACTGTACCCCTACACCAACTACCCCTATATACTACAGTACTCCTACACCAACTACCCAATATACTACAGTACCCCTACACCAACTACCCCAATATACTACAGTACCCCTACACCAACTACCCCTATATACTACAGTACCCCTACACCAACTACCCCTATATACTACAGTACTCCTACACCAACTACCCAATATACTACAGTACCCCTACACCAACTACCCCAATATACTACCGTACCCCTACACCAACTACCCCAATATACTACAGTACCCCCTACACCAACTATCCCAATATACTACAGTACCCCTCCACCAACTACCCCAATATACTACAGTACCCCTACACCAACTACCCAATATACTACAGTACTCCTACACCAACTACCCCCAATATACTACAGTACTCCCACACCAACTACCCCAATATACTACAGTACCCCTACACCAACTACCCCTATATACTACAGTACCCCTACACCAACTACCCCAATATACTACAGTACTCCTACACCAACTATCCCAATATACTACTGTACCCCTACACCAACTACCCCTATATACTACAGTACTCCTACACCAACTACCCAATATACTACAGTACTCCTACACCAACTATCCCAATATACTACAGTACCCCTACACCAACTACCCAATATACTACAGTACTCCTACACCAACTACCCAATATACTACAGTACTCCTACACCAAGTACCCAATATACTACAGTACTCCTACACCAACTATCCCAATATACTACTGTACCCCTACACCAACTACCCCAATATACTACCGTACCCCTACACCAACTATCCCAATATACTACAGTACCCCTACACCAACTACCCCAATATACTACAGTACCCCTACACCAACTACCCCAATATACTACAGTACTCCTACACCAACTATCCCAATATACTACTGTACCCCTACACCAACTACCCCTATATACTACAGTACTCCTACACCAACTACCCAATATACTACAGTACCCCTACACCAACTACCCCAATATACTACCGTACCCCTACACCAACTACCCCAATATACTACAGTACCCCTACACCAACTACCCCAATATACTACAGTACTCCTACACCAACTATCCCAATATACTACTGTACCCCTACACCAACTACCCAATATACTACAGTACTCCTACACCAACTACCCAATATACTACAGTACTCCTACACCAACTACCCCAATATACTACTGTACCCCTACACCAACTACCCCAATATACTACAGTACTCCTACACCAACTACCCCAATATACTACAGTACCCCTACACCAACTACCCCAATATACTACAGTACTCCTACACCAACTATCCCAATATACTACAGTACTCCTACACCAACTACCCAATATACTACAGTACTCCTACACCAACTACCCCAATATACTACAGTACCCCTACACCAACTACCCCAATATACTACAGTACTCCTACACCAACTACCCCAATATACTACAGTACTCCTACACCAACTACCCAATATACTACAGTACTCCTACACCAACTACCCCAATATACTACAGTACCCCTACACCAACTACCCCAATATACTACAGTACCCCTACACCAACTACCCCAATATACTACAGTACCCCTCCACCAACTATCCCAATATACTACAGTACCCCTCCACCAACTACCCCAATATACTACAGTACCCCTACACCAACTACCCCAATATACTACAGTACTCCTACACCAACTACCCCTATATACTACAGTACCCCTCCACCAACTACCCAATATACTACAGTACCCCTCCACCAACTACCCAATATACTACAGTACTCCTACACCAACTACCCAATATACTACAGTACTCCTACACCAACTACCCCAATATACTACAGTACCCCTACACCAACTACCCCAATATACTACAGTACCCCTACACCAACTACCCCAATATACTACAGTACCCCTCCACCAACTATCCCAATATACTACAGTACCCCTCCACCAACTACCCCAATATACTACAGTACCCCTACACCAACTACCCCAATATACTACAGTACTCCTACACCAACTACCCCTATATACTACAGTACCCCTCCACCAACTACCCAATATACTACAGTACCCCTCCACCAACTACCCAATATACTACAGTACCCCTACACCAACTACCCAATATACTACAGTACTCCTACACCAATTACCCCAATATACTACAGTACTCCTACACCAACTACCCCAATATACTACAGTACCCCTACACCAACTACCCCAATATACTACAGTACTCCTACACCAACTACCAAATATACTACAGTACTCCTACACCAACTACCCAATATACTACAGTACTCCTACACCAACTACCCCAATATACTACAGTACTCCTACACCAACTACCAAATATACTACAGTACTCCTACACCAACTACCCAATATACTACAGTACTCCTACACCAACTACCCCAATATACTACTGTACCCCTCCACCAACTACCCCAATATACTACAGTACCCCTCCACCAACTACCCCAATATACTACAGTACTCCTACACCAATTACCCCAATATACTACAGTACTCCTACACCAACTACCCCAATATACTACAGTACTCCTACACCAACTACCAAATATACTACAGTACTCCTACACCAACTACCCCTATATACTACAGTACTCCTACACCAACTACCCAATATACTACAGTACTCCTACACCAACTACCCCAATATACTACCGTACCCCTCCACCAACTACCCCAATATACTACAGTACTCCCACACCAACTACCCCAATATACTACAGTACCCCTCCACCAACTACCCCAATATACTACAGTACTCCTACACCAATTACCCCAATATACTACAGTACTCCTACACCAACTACCCCAATATACTACAGTACTCCTACACCAACTACCAAATATACTACAGTACTCCTACACCAACTACCCCTATATACTACAGTACTCCTACACCAACTACCCAATATACTACAGTACTCCTACACCAACTACCCCAATATACTACCGTACCCCTCCACCAACTACCCCAATATACTACAGTACTCCTACACCAACTACCCCAATATACTACCGTACCCCTACACCAACTACCCCAATATACTACCGTACCCCTCCACCAACTACCCCAATATACTACAGTACCCCTACACCAACTACCCCAATATACTACAGTACTCCTACACCAATTACCCCAATATACTACAGTACCCCTACACCAACTACCCAAATATACTACAGTACTCCTACACCAACTACCCAATATACTACAGTACTCCTACACCAATTACCCCAATATACTACAGTACCCCTACACCAACTACCCCAATATACTACAGTACCCCTCCACCAACTACCCCAATATACTACAGTACTCCTACACCAACTACCCCAATATACTACAGTAACCCTACACCAACTATCCCAATATACTACAGTACCCCTAGACCAACTACCCAATATACTACAGTACTCCTACACCAACTACCCCAATATACTACAGTACTCCTACACCAACTACCCCAATATACTACAGTACTCCTACACCAACTACCCCTATATACTACAGTACTCCTACACCAACTACCCCAATATACTACAGTACTCCTACACCAACTACCCAATATACTACAGTACTCCTACACCAACTACCCCAATATACTACAGTACCCCTACACCAACTACCCAAATATACTACAGTACTCCTACACCAACTACCCAATATACTACAGTACTCCTACACCAATTACCCCAATATACTACAGTACCCCTACACCAACTACCCCAATATACTACAGTACCCCTCCACCAACTACCCCAATATACTACAGTACTCCTACACCAACTACCCCAATATACTACAGTAACCCTACACCAACTACCCCAATATACTACAGTACCCCTAGACCAACTACCCAATATACTACAGTACTCCTACACCAACTACCCCAATATACTACAGTACTCCTACACCAACTACCCCAATATACTACAGTACTCCTACACCAACTACCCCTATATACTACAGTACTCCTACACCAACTACCCCAATATACTACAGTACTCCTACACCAACTACCCAATATACTACAGTACTCCTACACCAACTACCCCAATATACTACAGTACCCCTACACCAACTACCCAATATACTACAGTACTCCTACACCAACTACCCCAATATACTACAGTACCCCTACACCAACTACCCCAATATACTACAGTACCCCTACACCAACTACCCAATATACTACAGTACTCCTACACCAACTACCCCAATATACTACAGTACTCCTACACCAACTACCCCAATATACTACAGTACTCCTACACCAACTACCCCAATATACTACAGCACTCCTACACCAACTACCCAATATACTACAGTACCCCTAGACCAACTACCCCAATATACTACAGTACTCCTACACCAACTACCCCAATATACTACAGTACCCATCCACCAACTACCCCTATATACTACAGTACTCCTACACCAACTACCCAATATACTACAGTACTCCTACACCAACTACCCCAATATACTACAGTACTCCTACACCAACTACCCCTATATACTACAGTACCCCTACACCAACTACCCCTATATACTACAGTACTCCTACACCAACTACCCAATATACTACAGTACCCCTACACCAACTACCCAATATACTACAGTACCCCTACACCAACTATCCCAATATACTACAGTACTCCTACACCAACTACCCCAATATACTACAGTACTCCTACACCAACTACCCAATATACTACAGTACCCCTACACCAACTACCCCAATATACTACAGTACTCCTACACCAACTATCCCAATATACTACAGTACTCCTACACCAACTACCCCAATATACTACCGTACCCCTACACCAACTACCCAATATACTACAGTACCCCTACACCAACTACCCAATATACTACAGTACCCCTACACCAACTACCCCAATATACTACAGTACTCCTACACCAACTACCCCAATATACTACAGTACTCCTACACCAACTATCCCAATATACTACAGTACTCCTACACCAACTACCCCAATATACTACAGTACCCCTACACCAACTACCCAATATACTACAGTACTCCTACACCAACTACCCCAATATACTACCGTACCCCTACACCAACTACCCCAATATACTACAGTACCCCTACACCAACTACCCCAATATACTACAGTACTCCTACACCAACTACCCCAATATACTACAGTACTCCTACACCAACTACCCAATATACTACAGTACTCCTACACCAACTACCCCTATATACTACAGTACTCCTACACCAACTACCCCAATATACTACAGTACTCCTACACCAACTACCCCAATATACTACAGTACCCCTACACCAACTACCCCAATATACTACAGTACCCCTACACCAACTACCCAATATACTACAGTACTCCTACACCAACTACCCCAATATACTACAGTACCCCTACACCAACTACCCCAATATACTACAGTACCCCTACACCAACTACCCCAATATACTACCGTACCCCTACACCAACTACCCCAATATACTACAGTACTCCCACACCAACTATCCCAATATACTACAGTACCCCTACACCAACTATCCCAATATACTACAGTACCCCTCCACCAACTACCCCAATATACTACAGTACCCCTACACCAACTACCCAATATACTACAGTACTCCTACACCAACTATCCCAATATACTACAGTACCCCTACACCAACTACCCCAATATACTACAGTACCCCTACACCAACTACCCCAATATACTACAGTACTCCTACACCAACTACCCAATATACTACAGTACCCCTACACCAACTACCCCAATATACTACAGTACTCCTACACCAACTACCCCAATATACTACAGTACCCCTACACCAACTACCCAATATACTACAGTACCCCTACACCAACTACCCCAATATACTACAGTACTCCTACACCAACTACCCAATATACTACAGTACCCCTACACCAACTACCCCAATATACTACAGTACTCCTACACCAACTACCCAATATACTACAGTACTCCTACACCAACTACCCAATATACTACAGTACTCCTACACCAACTACCCAATATACTACAGTACCCCTAGACCAACTACCCCAATATACTACAGTACTCCTACACCAACTACCCCAATATACTACAGTACCCATCCACCAACTACCCCTATATACTACAGTACTCCTACACCAACTATCCCAATATACTACAGTACTCCTACACCAATTACCCCAATATACTACAGTACCCCTACACCAACTACCCCAATATACTACAGTACCCCTACACCAACCACCCAATATACTACAGTACTCCTACACCAACTATCCCAATATACTACAGTACTCCTACACCAATTACCCCAATATACTACAGTACTCCTACACCAACTACCCAATATACTACAGTACTCCTACACCAACTATCCCAATATACTACAGTACTCCTACACCAACTACCCCAATATACTACAGTACCCCTCCACCAACTACCCCAATATACTACAGTACCCCTACACCAACTACCCCAATATACTACAGTACCCCTACACCAACTACCCAATATACTACAGTACTCCTACACCAACTACCCCAATATACTACAGTACTCCTACACCAACTACCCCAATATACTACAGTACTCCTACACCAACTACCCCAATATACTACAGTACTCCTACACCAACTATCCCAATATACTACAGTACCCCTACACCAACTATCCAATATACTACAGTACTCCTACACCAACTACCCCAATATACTACAGTACTCCTACACCAACTACCCCAATATACTACAGTACCCCTAGACCAACTACCCCAATATACTACAGTACTCCTACACCAACTACCCCAATATACTACAGTACCCCAACACCAACTACCCCAATATACTACAGTACTCCTACACCAACTACCCCAATATACTACAGTACCCCTACACCAACTACCCAATATACTACAGTACTCCTACACCAACTACCCCAATATACTACAGTACCCCTACACTAACTACCCCAATATACTACAGTACTCCTACACCAACTACCCCAATATACTACAGTACCCCTACACCAACTACCCAATATACTACAGTACCCCTACACTAACTACCCCAATATACTACAGTACTCCTACACCAACTACCCAATATACTACAGTACTCCTACACCAACTACCCCAATATACTACAGTACCCCTACACCAACTACCCAATATACTACAGTACCCCTACACCAACTACCCCAATATACTACAGTACTCCTACACCAACTACCCCAATATACTACAGTACCCCTACACCAACTACCCAATATACTACAGTACCCCTACACCAACTACCCCAATATACTACAGTACCCCTACACCAACTACCCCAATATACTACAGTACTCCTACACCAACTACCCAATATACTACAGTACCCCTACACCAACTACCCCAATATACTACAGTACCCCTACACCAACTACCCCAATATACTACAGTACTCCTACACCAACTACCCCAATATACTACAGTACCCCTACACCAACTACCCAATATACTACAGTACCCCTACACCAACTACCCCAATATACTACAGTACCCCTACACCAACTACCCCAATATACTACAGTACTCCTACACCAACTACCCAATATACTACAGTACCCCTACACCAACTACCCAATATACTACAGTACCCCTACACCAACTACCCCAATATACTACAGTACCCCTACACCAACTACCCCAATATACTACAGTACTCCTACACCAACTACCCAATATACTACAGTACTCCTACACCAACTACCCCAATATACTACAGTACTCCTACACCAACTACCCCAATATACTACAGTACCCCTACACCAACTACCCCAATATACTACAGTACCCCTCCACCAACTATCCCAATATACTACAGTACCCCTCCACCAACTACCCCAATATACTACAGTACCCCTAGACCAACTACCCCAATATACTACAGTACCCCTCCACCAACTACCCCAATATACTGCAGTACCCCTCCACCAACTACCCCAATATACTACAGTACCCCTACACCAACTACCCCAATATACTACAGTACCCCTACACCAACTACCCCAATATACTACAGTACCCCTACACCAACTACCCCAATATACTACAGTAACCCTACACCAACTACCCCAATATACTACAGTACTCCTACACCAACTACCCAATATACTACAGTAACCCTACACCAACTACCCCAATATACTACAGTACCCCTACACCAACTACCCAATATACTACATTACCCCAACACCAACTACCCCAATATACTACAGTACTCCTACACCAACTACCCCAATATACTACAGTACCCCTACACCAACTACCCAATATACTACAGTACTCCTACACCAACTACCCCAATATACTACAGTACCCCTACACTAACTACCCCAATATACTACAGTACTCCTACACCAACTACCCCAATATACTACAGTACCCCTACACCAACTACCCAATATACTACAGTACCCCTACACTAACTACCCCAATATACTACAGTACTCCTACACCAACTACCCCAATATACTACAGTACCCCTAGACCAACTACCCCAATATACTACAGTACCCCTCCACCAACTACCCCAATATACTGCAGTACCCCTACACCAACTACCCCAATATACTACAGTACCCCTACACCAACTACCCCAATATACTACAGTACCCCTACACCAACTACCCCAATATACTACAGTACCCCTACACCAACTACCCCAATATACTACAGTAACCCTACACCAACTACCCCAATATACTACAGTACTCCTACACCAACTACCCAATATACTACAGTAACCCTACACCAACTACCCCAATATACTACAGTACCCCTACACCAACTACCCAATATACTACAGTACCCCTACACTAACTACCCCAATATACTACAGTACTCCTACACCAACTACCCCAATATACTACAGTACCCCTACACCAACTACCCAATATACTACAGTACCCCTACACCAACTACCCCAATATACTACAGTACCCCTACACTAACTACCCCAATATACTACAGTACTCCCACACCAACTACCCCAATATACTACAGTACTCCTACACCAACTACCCCAATATACTACAGTACCCCTACACCAACTACCCAATATACTACAGTACTCCTACACCAACTACCCCAATATACTACCGTACCCCTACACCAACTACCCCAATATACTACAGTACTCCCACACCAACTACCCCAATATACTGCAGTACCCCTACACCAACTACCCCAATATACTACAGTACTCCTACACCAACTACCCCAATATACTACAGTACCCCTACACCAACTACCCCAATATACTACAGTACCCCTACACCAACTACCCCAATATACTACAGTACCCCTACACCAACTACCCAATATACTACAGTACCCCTACACCAACTACCCCAATATACTACAGTACCCCTACACCAACTACCCCAATATACTACAGTATCCCTACACTAACTACCCAATATACTACAGTACCCCTACACAAACTACCCCAATATACTACAGTACCCCTACACTAACTACCCAATATACTACAGTACCCCTACACCAACTATCCCAATATACTACAGTACCCCTAGACCAACTACCCCAATATACTACAGTACCCCTACACCAACTACCCCAATATACTACAGTACCCCTACACCAACTACCCCAATATACTACAGTACCCCTAGACCAACTACCCCAATATACTACAGTACCCCTACACCAACTATCCCAATATACTACAGTACCCCTAGACCAACTACCCCAATATACTACAGTACCCCTACACCAACTACCCAATATACTACATTACCCCTACACCAACTACCCAATATACTACAGTACCCCTACACCAACTATCCCAATATACTACAGTACCCCTAGACCAACTACCCCAATATACTACAGTACTCCTACACCAACTACCCCAATATACTACAGTACCCCTAGACCAACTACCCCAATATACTACAGTACCCCTACACCAAGTACCCCAATATACTACAGTACCCCTACACCAACTACCCCAATATACTACAGTACCCCTAGACCAACTACCCCAATATACTACAGTACCCCTACACCAACTACCCAATATACTACAGTACCCCTACACCAACTACCCCAATATACTACAGTACTCCTACACCAACTACCCCAATATACTACAGTACTCCTACACCAACTACCCAATATACTACAGTACCCCTAGACCAACTACCCCAATATACTACAGTACCCCTACACCAACTACCCAATATACTACAGTACCCCTACACCAACTACCCCAATATACTACAGTACCCCTACACCAACTACCCAATGTACTACAGTACCCCTACACCAACTACCCCAATATACTACAGTACTCCTACACCAACTACCCCAATATACTACAGTACTCCTACACCAACTACCCCAATATACTACAGTACCCCTACACCAACTACCCAATATACTACAGTACTCCTACACCAACTACCCAATATACTACAGTACCCCTACACCAACTACCCCAATATACTACTGTACCCCTACACCAACTACCCCTATATACTACAGTACTCCTACACCAACTACCCCAATATACTACAGTACTCCTACACCAACTACCCAATATACTACAGTACCCCTACACCAACCACCCAATATACTACAGTACCCCTACACCAACTACCCCAATATACTACTGTACCCCTACACCAACTACCCCTATATACTACAGTACCCCTACACCAACTACCCAATATACTACAGTACCCCTACACCAACTACCCAATATACTACAGTACCCCTACACCAACTATCCCAATATACTACAGTACCCCTCCACCAACTACCCCAATATACTACAGTACTCCTACACCAAGTACCCAATATACTACAGTACTCCTACACCAACTACCCAATATACTACAGTACCCCTACACCAACTATCCCAATATACTACAGTACCCCTACACCAACTACCCAATATACTACAGTACCCCTACACCAACTACCCCAATATACTACAGTACCCCTCCACCAACTACCCAATATACTACAGTACTCCTACACCAACTACCCCAATATACTACAGTACTCCTACACCAACTACCCAATATACTACAGTACCCCTACACCAACTACCCCAATATACTACAGTACTCCTACACCAACTACCCCAATATACTACAGTACCCCTACACCAACTATCCCAATATACTACAGTACCCCTCCACCAACTACCCCAATATACTACAGTACTCCTACACCAACTACCCCAATATACTACAGTACCCCTAGACCAACTACCCCAATATACTGCAGTACCCCTCCACCAACTACCCCAATATACTACAGTACCCCTACACCAACTACCCCAATATACTACAGTACTCCTACACCAAGTACCCAATATACTACAGTACTCCTACACCAACTACCCCAATATACTACAGTACCCCTACACCAACTATCCCAATAGACTACAGTACTCCTACACCAACTACCCAATATACTACAGTACTCCTACACCAACTACCCCAATATACTACAGTACCCCTACACCAACTACCCCAATATACTACAGTACCCCTACACCAACTACCCCAATATACTACAGTACTCCTACACCAACTACCCCAATATACTACAGTACTCCTACACCAACTACCCAATATACTACAGTACTCCTACACCAACTACCCCAATATACTACAGCACTCCTACACCAACTACCCCAATATACTACAGTACCCCTCCACCAACTACCCCAATATACTACAGTACTCCTACACCAACTACCCCAATATACTACAGTACCCCTAGACCAACTACCCCAATATACTACAGTACTCCTACACCAACTACCCCAATATACTACAGTACCCCTAGACCAACTACCCCAATATACTACAGTACCCCTACACCAACTACCCAATATACTACAGTACCCCTACACCAACTACCCCAATATACTACAGTATCCCTACACTAACTACCCAATATACTACAGTACCCCTACACCAACTACCCCAATATACTACAGTACCCCTACACCAACTACCCCAATATACTACAGTACCCCTCCACCAACTACCCCAATATACTACAGTACTCCTACACCAACTACCCCAATATACTACAGTACCCCTACACCAACTACCCAATATACTACAGTACCCCTAGACCAACTACCCCAATATACTACAGTACTCCTACACCAACTACCCAATATACTACAGTACTCCTACACCAACTACCCAATATACTACAGTACCCCTACACCAACTACCCCAATATACTACAGTACCCCTCCACCAACTACCCAATATACTACAGTACTCCTACACCAACTACCCAATATACTACAGTACCCCTACACTAACTACCCAATATACTACAGTACTCCTACACCAACTACCCCAATATACTACAGTACTCCTACACCAACTACCCCAATATACTACAGTACCCCTAGACCAACTACCCCAATATACTACAGTACTCCTACACCAACTACCCCAATATACTACAGTACCCCTACACCAACTACCCCAATATACTACAGTACCCCTACACCAACTATCCCAATATACTACAGTACCCCTACACCAACTATCCCAATATACTACAGTACCCCTACACCAACTACCCCAATATACTACAGTATCCCTACACTAACTACCCAATATACTACAGTACCCCTACACCAACTACCCCAATATACTACAGTATCCCTACACTAACTACCCAATATACTACAGTACCCCTACACCAACTACCCCAATATACTACAGTACTCCTACACCAACTACCCCAATATACTACAGTACTCCTACACCAACTACCCCAATATACTACAGTACTCCTACACCAACTACCCCAATATACTACCGTACCCCTACACCAACTACCCAATATACTACAGTACTCCTACACCAACTACCCCAATATACTACCGTACCCCTACACCAACTACCCAATATACTACAGTACTCCTACACCAACTACCCCTATATACTACAGTACTCCTACACCAACTACCCAATATACTACAGTACTCCTACACCAACTACCCCAATATACTACAGTACTCCTACACCAACTACCCCAATATACTACAGTACTCCTACACCAACTACCCCAATATACTACCGTACCCCTACACCAACTACCCAATATACTACAGTACTCCTACACCAACTACCCCTATATACTACAGTACCCCTACACCAACTACCCCAATATACTACAGTACTCCCACACCAACTATCCCAATATACTACAGTACTCCCACACCAACTATCCCAATATACTACAATACTCCTACACCAACTACCCCAATATACTACAGTACTCCTACACCAACTACCCCAATATACTACAGTACCCCTACACCAACTACCCCAATATACTACAGTACTCCCACACCAACTATCCCAATATACTACAGTACTCCCACACCAACTATCCCAATATACTACAGTACTCCTACACCAACTACCCCAATATACTACAGTACTCCTACACCAACTACCCCAATATACTACAGTACTCCTACACCAACTACCCCAATATACTACAGTACTCCTACACCAACTACCCAATATACTACAGTACTCCTACACCAACTACCCCAATATACTACAGTACCCCTAGACCAACTACCCCAATATACTACAGTACTCCTACACCAACTACCCCAATATACTACAGTACTCCTACACCAACTACCCCAATATACTACAGTACCCCTACACCAACTACCCCAATATACTACAGTACCCCTACACCAACTACCCCAATATACTACAGTACCCCTACACCAACTATCCCAATATACTACAGTACCCCTCCACCAACTACCCCAATATACTACAGTACCCCTACACCAACTACCCCAATATACTACCGTACCCCTACACCAACTACCCCAATATACTACAGTACCCCTACACCAACTACCCCAATATACTACAGTACTCCTACACCAACTACCCCTATATACTACAGTACCCCTACACCAACTACCCCAATATACTACAGTACTCCCACACCAACTATCCCAATATACTACAGTACTCCTACACCAACTACCCCAATATACTACAGTACCCCTACACCAACTACCCCAATATACTACAGTACCCCTACACCAACTACCCAATATACTACAGTACTCCTACACCAACTACCCCAATATACTACAGTACTCCTACACCAACTACCCCAATATACTACAGTACCCCTACACCAACTACCCAATATACTACAGTACTCCTACACCAACTACCCCAATATACTACAGTACCCCTACACCAACTACCCCAATATACTACAGTACCCCTACACCAACTACCCCAATATACTACAGTACCCCTACACCAACTATCCCAATATACTACAGTACCCCTCCACCAACTACCCCAATATACTACAGTACCCCTACACCAACTACCCCAATATACTACAGTACTCCTACACCAACTACCCCTATATACTACAGTACCCCTCCACCAACTACCCAATATACTACAGTACCCCTACACCAACTACCCAATATACTACAGTACTCCTACACCAATTACCCCAATATACTACAGTACTCCTACACCAACTACCCCAATATACTACAGTACTCCTACACCAACTACCAAATATACTACAGTACTCCTACACCAACTACCCCAATATACTACAGTACTCCTACACCAACTACCCCAATATACTACAGTACCCCTACACCAACTACCCCAATATACTACAGTACTCCTACACCAACTACCCAATATACTACAGTACTCCTACACCAACTACCCCAATATACTACCGTACCCCTACACCAACTACCCCAATATACTACAGTACCCCTACACCAACTACCCAATATACTACAGTACCCCTACACCAACTACCCAATATACTACAGTACCCCTACACCAACTACCCCAATATACTACCGTACCCCTACACCAACTACCCCAATATACTACAGTACTCCTACACCAATTACCCCAATATACTACAGTACCCCTACACCAACTACCCCAATATACTACAGTACTCCTACACCAACTACCCCAATATACTACAGTACTCCTACACCAATTACCCCAATATACTACAGTACCCCTACACCAACTACCCCTATATACTACAGTACTCCTACACCAACTACCCAATATACTACAGTACTCCTACACCAACTACCCCAATATACTACCGTACCCCTACACCAACTACCCCAATATACTACAGTACCCCTACACCAACTACCCCAATATACTACAGTACTCCTACACCAACTACCCCAATATACTACAGTACTCCTACACCAACTATCCCAATATACTACAGTACCCCTACACCAACTACCCAATATACTACAGTACCCCTACACCAACTACCCCAATATACTACAGTACTCCTACACCAACTACCCCAATATACTACAGTACCCCTACACCAACTACCCCAATATACTACAGTACCCCTACACCAACTACCCCAATATACTACAGTACTCCTACACCAACTACCCCAATATACTACAGTACTCCTACACCAACTATCCCAATATACTACAGTACCCCTCCACCAACTACCCCAATATACTACAGTACTCCTACACCAACTACCCCAATATACTACAGTACTCCTACACCAACTATCCCAATATACTACAGTACCCCTACACCAACTACCCAATATACTACAGTACTCCTACACCAACTACCCCAATATACTACAGTACCCCTACACCAACTACCCCAATATACTACAGTACCCCTACACCAACTACCCCAATATACTACAGTACTCCTACACCAACTACCCCAATATACTACAGTACTCCTACACCAACTATCCCAATATACTACAGTACCCCTCCACCAACTACCCCAATATACTACAGTACCCCTACACTAACTACCCCAATATACTACAGTACTCCTACACCAACTACCCCAATATACTACAGTACCCCTACACCAACTACCCAATATACTACAGTACTCCTACACCAACTACCCCAATATACTACAGTACCCCTACACCAACTACCCCTATATACTACAGTACTCCTACACCAACTACCCCAATATACTACAGTACTCCTACACCAACTACCCCAATATACTACAGTACTCCTACACCAACTATCCCAATATACTACAGTACCCCTACACCAACTACCCAATATACTACAGTACTCCTACACCAACTACCCCAATATACTACAGTACCCCTACACCAACTACCCCAATATACTACAGTACCCCTCCACCAACTACCCCAATATACTACAGTACCCCTACACCAACTACCCAATATACTACAGTACTCCTACACCAACTACCCCAATATACTACAGTACCCCTACACCAACTACCCCAATATACTACAGTACTCCTACACCAACTACCCAATATACTACAGTACTCCTACACCAACTACCCCAATATACTACAGTACCCCTCCACCAACTACCCCAATATACTACAGTACCCCTCCACCAACTACCCCAATATACTACAGTACCCCTACACCAACTACCCAATATACTACAGTACTCCTACACCAACTACCCCAATATACTACAGTACCCCTACACCAACTACCCCAATATACTACAGTACCCCTACACCAACTACCCCAATATACTACAGTACTCCTACACCAAGTACCCAATATACTACAGTACCCCTACACCAACTATCCCAATATACTACAGTACCCCTACACCAACTATCCCAATATACTACAGTACCCCTACACCAACTATCCCAATATACTACAGTACCCCTACACCAACTACCCCAATATACTACAGTACCCCTACACCAACTACCCAATATACTACAGTACTCCTACACCAACTACCCCAATATACTACAGTACCCCTCCACCAACTACCCCAATATACTACAGTACCCCTCCACCAACTACCCCAATATACTACAGTACCCCTACACCAACTACCCAATATACTACAGTACTCCTACACCAACTACCCCAATATACTACAGTACCCCTACACCAACTACCCCAATATACTACAGTACCCCTACACCAACTACCCCAATATACTACAGTACTCCTACACCAAGTACCCAATATACTACAGTACCCCTACACCAACTATCCCAATATACTACAGTACCCCTACACCAACTATCCCAATATACTACAGTACCCCTACACCAACTATCCCAATATACTACAGTACCCCTACACCAACTACCCCAATATACTACAGTACCCCTACACCAACTACCCAATATACTACAGTACTCCTACACCAACTACCCCAATATACTACAGTACCCCTACACCAACTACCCCTATATACTACAGTACCCCTACACCAACTACCCAATATACTACAGTACCCCTACACCAACTACCCCAATATACTACAGTACCCCTACACCAACTACCCCAATATACTACAGTACCCCTACACCAACTATCCCAATATACTACAGTACCCCTCCACCAACTACCCCAATATACTACAGTACCCCTACACCAACTACCCAATATACTACAGTACTCCTACACCAACTATCCCAATATACTACAGTACTCCTACACCAATTACCCCAATATACTACAGTACTCCTACACCAACTACCACAATATACTACAGTACCCCTCCACCAACTACCCCTATATACTACATTACCCCTACACCAACTACCCCAATATACTACAGTACCCCTACACCAACTACCCAATATACTACAGTACTCCTACACCAACTACCCCAATATACTACAGTACCCCTACACCAACTACCCCTATATACTACAGTACCCCTACACCAACTACCCCAATATACTACAGTACTCCTACACCAACTACCCCAATATACTACAGTACCCCTACACCAACTATCCCAATATACTACAGTACCCCTACACCAACTATCCCAATATACTACAGTACCCCTACACCAACTATCCCAATATACTACAGTACCCCTACACCAACTACCCAATATACTACAGTACTCCTACACCAACTACCCCAATATACTACAGTACCCCTACACCAACTACCCAATATACTACAGTACCCCTACACCAACTACCCAATATACTACAGTACTCCTACACCAACTACCCCAATATACTACAGTACTCCTACACCAACTACCCAATATACTACAGTACCCCTACACCAACTACCCAATATACTACAGTACTCCTACACCAACTACCCCAATATACTACAGTACCCCTACACCAACTACCCCAATATACTACAGTACCCCTACACCAACTACCCAATATACTACAGTACTCCTACACCAACTACCCCAATATACTACAGTACTCCTACACCAACTACCCAATATACTACAGTACCCCTACACCAACTACCCAATATACTACAGTACCCCTACACCAACTACCCCAATATACTACAGTACCCCTACACCAACTACCCCTATATACTACAGTACCCCTACACCAACTATCCCAATATACTACAGTACTCCTACACCAACTACCCCTATATACTACAGTACCCCTACACCAACTATCCCAATATACTACAGTACTCCTACACCAACTACCCCAATATACTACAGTACCCCTACACCAACTACCCCAATATACTACAGTACCCCTACACCAACTACCCCAATATACTACAGTACCCCTACACCAACTATCCCAATATACTACAGTACCCCTCCACCAACTACCCCAATATACTACAGTACCCCTACACCAACTACCCAATATACTACAGTACTCCTACACCAACTATCCCAATATACTACAGTACTCCTACACCAATTACCCCAATATACTACAGTACTCCTACACCAACTACCCCAATATACTACAGTACCCCTCCACCAACTACCCCTATATACTACATTACCCCTACACCAACTACCCCAATATACTACAGTACCCCTACACCAACCACCCAATATACTACAGTACTCCTACACCAACTATCCCAATATACTACAGTACTCCTACACCAATTACCCCAATATACTACAGTACTCCTACACCAACTATCCCAATATACTACAGTACCCCTACACCAACTATCCCAATATACTACAGTACCCCTACACCAACTACCCAATATACTACAGTACTCCTACACCAACTACCCCAATATACTACAGTACCCCTACACCAACTACCCAATATACTACAGTACCCCTACACCAACTACCCCAATATACTACAGTACTCCTACACCAACCACCCAATATACTACAGTACCCCTACACCAACTACCCCAATATACTACAGTACTCCCACACCAACTACCCCAATATACTACAGTACTCCTACACCAACTACCCAATATACTACAGTACCCCTACACCAACTACCCCAATATACTACAGTACCCCTCCACCAACTACCCCAATATACTACAGTACCCCTACACCAACTACCCAATATACTACAGTACTCCTACACCAACTACCCCAATATACTACAGTACTCCTACACCAACTACCCCAATATACTACAGTACCCCTACACCAACTACCCAATATACTACAGTACCCCTACACCAATTACCCCAATATACTACAGTACTCCTACACCAACTACCCCAATATACTACAGTACTCCTACACCAACTATCCCAATATACTACTGTACCCCTACACCAACTACCCAATATACTACAGTACTCCTACACCAACTACCCCAATATACTACAGTACCCCTACACCAACTACCCAATATACTACAGTACCCCTACACCAATTACCCCAATATACTACAGTACTCCTACACCAACTACCCCAATATACTACAGTACTCCTACACCAACTATCCCAATATACTACTGTACCCCTACACCAACTATCCCAATATACTACAGTACTCCTACACCAACTACCCCTATATACTACAGTACCCCTACACCAACTATCCCAATATACTACAGTACCCCTACACCAACTATCCCAATATACTACAGTACCCCTACACCAACTACCCCTATATACTACAGTACCCCTCCACCAACTACCCCAATATACTACAGTACTCCTACACCAACTACCCAATATACTACAGTACTCCTACACCAACTACCCCTATATACTACAGTACCCCTACACCAACTATCCCAATATACTACAGTACCCCTACACCAACTATCCCAATATACTACAGTACCCCTCCACCAACTACCCCAATATACTACAGTACTCCTACACCAACTACCCCAATATACTACAGTACTCCTACACCAACTACCCCAATATACTACAGTACCCCTCCACCAACTACCCCAATATACTACAGTACTCCTACACCAACTACCCCAATATACTACAGTACTCCTACACCAACTACCCCTATATACTACAGTACCCCTACACCAACTATCCCAATATACTACAGTACCCCTACACCAACTATCCCAATATACTACAGTACCCCTCCACCAACTACCCCAATATACTACAGTACTCCTACACCAACTACCCAATATACTACAGTACTCCTACACCAACTACCCCAATATACTACAGTACTCCTACACCAACTACCCCAATATACTACAGTACCCCTAGACCAACTACCCCAATATACTACAGTACCCCTACACCAACTATCCCAATATACTACAGTACCCCTCCACCAACTACCCCAATATACTACAGTACTCCTACACCAACTACCCCAATATACTACAGTACTCCTACACCAACTACCCCAATATACTACAGTACCCCTCCACCAACTACCCCAATATACTACAGTACTCCTACACCAACTACCCCAATATACTACAGTACTCCTACACCAACTACCCCTATATACTACAGTACCCCTACACCAACTATCCCAATATACTACAGTACCCCTACACCAACTATCCCAATATACTACAGTACCCCTCCACCAACTACCCCAATATACTACAGTACTCCTACACCAACTACCCAATATACTACAGTACTCCTACACCAACTACCCCAATATACTACAGTACTCCTACACCAACTACCCCAATATACTACAGTACCCCTAGACCAACTACCCCAATATACTACAGTACTCCTACACCAACTACCCCAATATACTACAGTACCCCTAGACCAACTACCCCAATATACTACAGTACCCCTACACCAACTATCCCAATATACTACAGTACCCCTACACCAACTACCCCAATATACTACAGTACCCCTACACCAACTACCCCAATATACTACAGTACTCCTACACCAACTACCCCAATATACTACAGTACTCCTACACCAACTACCCAATATACTACAGTACTCCTACACCAACTACCCAATATACTACAGTACCCCTACACCAACTACCCCAATATACTACAGTACCCCTACACCAACTACCCAATATACTACAGTACTCCTACACCAACTACCCCAATATACTACAGTACTCCTACACCAACTACCCAATATACTACAGTACTCCTACACCAACTACCCCTATATACTACAGTACCCCTACACCAACTACCCCAATATACTACAGTACCCCTACACCAACTACCCCAATATACTACAGTACCCCTACACCAACTATCCCAATATACTACAGTACCCCTACACCAACTACCCCAATATACTACAGTACTCCTACACCAACTACCCAATATACTACAGTACTCCTACACCAACTACCCCAATATACTACAGTACCCCTACACCAACTACCCAATATACTACAGTACCCCTACACCAACTATCCCAATATACTACAGTACCCCTACACCAACTACCCCAATATACTACAGTACTCCTACACCAACTACCCAATATACTACAGTACTCCTACACCAACTACCCAATATACTACAGTACCCCTACACCAACTACCCCAATATACTACAGTACCCCTACACCAACTATCCCAATATACTACAGTACCCCTACACCAACTACCCCAATATACTACAGTACCCCTCCACCAACTACCCCAATATACTACAGTACCCCTACACCAACTACCCAATATACTACAGTACTCCTACACCAACTACCCCAATATACTACAGTACCCCTCCACCAACTACCCCAATATACTACAGTACCCCTACACCAACTACCCCAATATACTACAGTACCCCTACACCAACTACCCCAATATACTACAGTACTCCTACACCAACTATCCCAATATACTACAGTACCCCTCCACCAACTACCCCAATATACTACAGTACCCCTACACCAACTACCCCAATATACTACAGTACCCCTACACCAACTACCCCAATATACTACAGTACCCCTCCACCAACTACCCCAATATACTACAGTACCCCTCCACCAACTACCCCAATATACTACAGTACCCCTACACCAACTACCCCTATATACTACAGTACCCCTAGACCAACTACCCCAATATACTACAGTACCCCTCCACCAACTACCCCAATATACTACAGTACTCCTACACCAACTACCCCAATATACTACAGTACCCCTCCACCAACTACCCAATATACTACAGTACTCCTACACCAACTACCCCTATATACTACAGTACTCCTACACCAACTACCCCAATATACTACAGTACTCCTACACCAACTATCCCAATATACTACAGTACCCCTACACCAACTACCCCTATATACTACAGTACCCCTAGACCAACTACCCCAATATACTACAGTACTCCTACACCAACTACCCCAATATACTACAGTACCCCTCCACCAACTACCCAATATACTACATTACCCCAACACCAACTACCCCAATATACTACAGTACTCCTACACCAACTACCCCAATATACTACAGTACCCCTACACCAACTACCCCAATATACTACAGTACCCCTACACCAACTACCCAATATACTACATTACCCCAACACCAACTACCCCAATATACTACAGTACCCCTCCACCAACTACCCAATATACTACATTACCCCAACACCAACTACCCCAATATACTACAGTACTCCTCCACCAACTACCCCAATATACTACAGTACCCCTACACCAACTACCCCAATATACTACAGTACCCCTACACCAACTACCCAATATACTACATTACCCCAACACCAACTACCCCAATATACTACAGTACCCCTCCACCAACTACCCCAATATACTACAGTACCCCTACACCAACTACCCCAATATACTACAGTACCCCTACACCAACTACCCAATATACTACAGTACACCTACACCAACTACCCCTATATACTACAGTACTCCTACACCAACTATCCCAATATACTACAGTACCCCTACACCAACCACCCCAATATACTACAGTACTCCCACACCAACTACCCAATATACTACAGTACCCCTACACCAACTACCCCAATATACTACAGTACTCCTACACCAACTACCCCAATATACTACAGTACCCCTCCACCAACTACCCAATATACTACAGTACCCCTACACCAACTACCCAATATACTACAGTACTCCTACACCAACTACCCAATATACTACAGTACTCCTACACCAACTACCCCTATATACTACAGTACTCCTACACCAACTACCCCAATATACTACAGTACCCCTACACCAACTACCCCAATATACTACAGTACTCCTACACCAACTACCCCAATATACTACAGTACTCCTACACCAATTACCCCAATATACTACTGTACCCCTCCACCAACTACCCCAATATACTACAGTACTCCTACACCAACTACCCCAATATACTACAGTACCCCTACACTAACTACCCCAATATACTACAGTACTCCTACACCAACTACCCCAATATACTACAGTACCCCTACACCAACTACCCCAATATACTACAGTACTCCTACACCAACTACCCCAATATACTACAGTACTCCTACACCAATTACCCCAATATACTACTGTACCCCTCCACCAACTACCCCAATATACTACAGTACTCCTACACCAACTACCCCAATATACTACAGTACCCCTACACTAACTACCCCAATATACTACAGTACTCCTACACCAACTACCCAATATACTACAGTACCCCTACACTAACTACCCCAATATACTACAGTACTCCTACACCAACTACCCCAATATACTACAGTACCCCTACACCAACTACCCAATATACTACAGTACCCCTACACCAACTACCCCAATATACTACAGTACCCCTACACCAACTACCCCAATATACTACAGTACCCCTACACCAACTACCCCAATATACTACAGTACTCCTACACCAACTACCCCAATATACTACAGTACCCCTACACCAACTACCCAATATACTACAGTACTCCTACACCAACTACCCAATATACTACAGTACTCCTACACCAACTACCCCAATATACTACAGTACCCCTACACCAACTACCCCAATATACTACAGTACTCCTACACCAACTACCCCAATATACTACAGTACCCCTACACCAACTACCCAATATACTACAGTACCCCTACACCAACTACCCCAATATACTACAGTACCCCTACACCAACTACCCCAATATACTACAGTACTCCTACACCAACTACCCAATATACTACAGTACTCCCACACCAACTACCCCAATATACTACAGTACCCCTACACCAACTACCCCTATATACTACAGTACCCCTACACCAACTACCCAATATACTACATTACCCCTACACCAACTACCCCAATATACTACAGTACTCCTACACCAACTACCCAATATACTACAGTACTCCTACACCAACTACCCCAATATACTACAGTACCCCTACACCAACTACCCAATATACTACAGTACTCCTACACCAACTACCCCAATATACTACAGTACTCCTACACCAACTACCCAATATACTACAGTACTCCTACACCAACTACCCCAATATACTACCGTACCCCTACACCAACTACCCCAATATACTACAGTACCCCTACACCAACTACCCCAATATACTACAGTACTCCTACACCAACTACCCCAATATACTACAGTACTCCTACACCAACTACCCCAATATACTGCAGTACCCCTACACCAACTACCCCAATATACTACAGTACCCCTACACCAACTACCCCAATATACTACAGTACTCCTACACCAACTACCCCAATATACTGCAGTACCCCTTCACCAACTACCAAATATACTACAGTACTCCTACACCAACTACCCCAATATACTACAGTACCCCTACACCAACTACCCCAATATACTACAGTACCCCTACACCAACTACCCCAATATACTACAGTACCCCTACACCAACTACCCCAATATACTACAGTACTCCTACACCAACTACCCCAATATACTACAGTACTCCTACACCAACTACCCCAATATACTGCAGTACCCCTACACCAACTACCCCAATATACTACAGTACCCCTACACCAACTACCCCAATATACTACAGTACCCCTACACCAACTATCCCAATATACTACAGTACCCCTCCACCAACTACCCCAATATACTACAGTACCCCTACACCAACTACCCAATATACTACAGTACCCCTACACCAACTATCCCAATATACTACAGTACCCCTCCACCAACTACCCCAATATACTACAGTACTCCTACACCAACTACCCAATATACTACAGTACTCCTACACCAACTACCCCAATATACTACAGTACCCCTCCACCAACTACCCCAATATACTACAGTACTCCTACACCAACTACCCCAATATACTACAGTACTCCTACACCAACTACCCCAATATACTACAGTACCCCTACACCAACTACCCCAATATACTACAGTACCCCTACACCAACTACCCAATATACTACAGTACCCCTACACCAACTACCCCAATATACTACAGTACTCCTACACCAACTACCCCAATATACTACAGTACCCCTACACCAACTACCCCAATATACTACAGTACCCCTACACCAACTACCCAATATACTACAGTACCCCTCCACCAACTACCCCAATATACTACAGTACTCCTACACCAACTACCCAATATACTACAGTACTCCTACACCAACTACCCCAATATACTACAGTACCCCTCCACCAACTACCCCAATATACTACAGTACTCCTACACCAACTACCCCAATATACTACAGTACTCCTACACCAACTACCCCAATATACTACAGTACCCCTACACCAACTACCCCAATATACTACAGTACCCCTACACCAACTACCCAATATACTACAGTACCCCTACACCAACTACCCCAATATACTACAGTACCCCTACACCAACTACCCCAATATACTACAGTACCCCTACACCAACTACCCAATATACTACAGTACCCCTACACCAACTACCCCAATATACTACAGTACTCCTACACCAACTACCCCAATATACTACAGTACCCCTACACCAACTACCCAATATACTACAGTACCCCTACACCAACTATCCCAATATACTACAGTACCCCTCCACCAACTACCCCAATATACTACAGTACTCCTACACCAACTACCCAATATACTACAGTACTCCTACACCAACTACCCCAATATACTACAGTACTCCTACACCAACTATCCCAATATACTACAGTACTCCTACACCAACTACCCCAATATACTACAGTACTCCTACACCAACTACCCCAATATACTACAGTACTCCTACACCAACTACCCCAATATACTACAGTACCCCTACACCAACTACCCCAATATACTACAGTACCCCTCCACCAACTACCCCAATATACTACAGTACCCCTACACCAACTACCCCAATATACTACAGTACCCCTCCACCAACCACCCAATATACTACAGTACCCCTACACCAACTACCCCAATATACTACAGTACTTCTACACCAACTACCCCAATATACTACAGTACCCCTACACTAACTACCCAATATACTACAGTACCCCTACACCAACTACCCAATATACTACAGTACCCCTCCACCAACTACCCCAATATACTACAGTACCCCTCCACCAACTACCCAATATACTACAGTACCCCTACACCAACTACCCCAATATACTACAGTACTCCTACACCAACTACCCCAATATACTACAGTACCCCTCCACCAACTACCCAATATACTACAGTACCCCTACACCAACTACCCCAATATACTACAGTACCCCTCCACCAACTACCCAATATACTACAGTACCCCTACACCAACTACCCCAATATACTACAGTACCCCTACACCAACTACCCCAATATACTACAGTACTCCTACACCAACTACCCCAATATACTACAGTACCCCTACACCAACTACCCAATATACTACAGTACCCCTACACCAACTACCCCAATATACTACAGTACTCCTACACCAACTACCCCAATATACTACAGTACTCCTACACCAACTACCCAATATACTACAGTACCCCTACACCAACCACCCAATATACTACAGTACCCCTACACCAACTACCCAATATACTACAGTACCCCTACACCAACTACCCAATATACTACAGTACCCCTACACCAACCACCCAATATACTACAGTACCCCTACACCAACTATCCCAATATACTACAGTACCCCTCCACCAACTACCCCAATATACTACAGTACTCCTACACCAAGTACCCAATATACTACAGTACTCCTACACCAACTACCCAATATACTACAGTACCCCTACACCAACTACCCCAATATACTACAGTACCCCTACACCAACTACCCCAATATACTACAGTACTCCTACACCAACTACCCCAATATACTACAGTACTCCTACACCAACTACCCCAATATACTACAGTACTCCTACACCAACTACCCAATATACTACAGTACCCCAACACCAACTACCCCAATATACTACAGTACTCCTACACCAACTACCCCAATATACTACAGTACTCCTACACCAACTACCCAATATACTACAGTACTCCTACACCAACTACCCCTATATACTACAGTACTCCTACACCAACTACCCAATATACTACAGTACTCCTACACCAACTACCCCAATATACTACAGTACCCCTACACCAACTACCCCAATATACTACAGTACTCCTACACCAACTACCCAATATACTACAGTACTCCTACACCAACTACCCAATATACTACAGTACCCCTACACCAACTACCCCAATATACTACAGTACCCCTCCACCAACTACCCCAATATACTACAGTACCCCTACACCAACTACCCAATATACTACAGTACCCCTACACCAACTACCCCAATATACTACAGTACCCCTACACCAACTACCCAATATACTACAGTACTCCTACACCAACTACCCCAATATACTACAGTACCCCTACACCAACTACCCCAATATACTACAGTACTCCTACACCAACTACCCCAATATACTACAGTACTCCTACACCAACTACCCCAATATACTACAGTACCCCTACACCAACTACCCCAATATACTACAGTACTCCTACACCAACTACCCCAATATACTACAGTACTCCTACACCAACTACCCCAATATACTGCAGTACCCCTCCACCAACTACCCCAATATACTACAGTACCCCTACACCAACTACCCAATATACTACAGTACTCCTACACCAACTACCCCAATATACTACAGCACTCCTACACCAACTACCCCAATATACTACAGTACCCCTCCACCAACTACCCCAATATACTACAGTACTCCTACACCAACTACCCCAATATACTGCAGTACCCCTCCACCAACTACCCCAATATACTACAGTACCCCTACACCAACTACCCCAATATACTACAGTACTCCTACACCAACTACCCCAATATACTACAGTACCCCTACACCAACTACCCAATATACTACAGTACTCCTACACCAACTACCCCAATATACTACAGCACTCCTACACCAACTACCCCAATATACTACAGTACCCCTCCACCAACTACCCCAATATACTACAGTACTCCTACACCAACTACCCCAATATACTACAGTACCCCTAGACCAACTACCCCAATATACTACAGTACTCCTACACCAACTACCCCAATATACTACAGTACCCCTAGACCAACTACCCCAATATACTACAGTACCCCTACACCAACTACCCAATATACTACAGTACCCCTACACCAACTACCCCAATATACTACAGTATCCCTACACTAACTACCCAATATACTACAGTACCCCTACACCAACTACCCCAATATACTACAGTACCCCTACACCAACTACCCCAATATACTACAGTACTCCTACACCAACTACCCAATATACTACAGTACTCCTACACCAACTACCCAATATACTACAGTACTCCTACACCAACTACCCCAATATACTACAGTACTCCTACACCAACTACCCCAATATACTACAGTACCCCTACACCAACTACCCCAATATACTACAGTACCCCTAGACCAACTACCCCAATATACTACAGTACCCCTACACCAACTACCCCAATATACTACAGTACTCCTACACCAACTACCCCAATATACTACAGTACTCCTACACCAACTACCCAATATACTACAGTACTCCTACACCAACTACCCCAATATACTACAGTACCCCTACACCAACTACCCAATATACTACAGTACCCCTACACCAACTACCCCAATATACTACAGTACTCCTACACCAACTACCCAATATACTACAGTACTCCTACACCAACTACCCCAATATACTACAGTACCCCTACACTAACTACCCAATATACTACAGTACCCCTACACCAACTACCCCAATATACTACAGTACTCCTACACCAACTACCCCAATATACTACAGTACCCCTAGACCAACTACCCCAATATACTACAGTACCCCTACACCAACTACCCAATATACTACAGTACTCCTACACCAACTACCCAATATACTACAGTTCCCCTCCACCAACTACCCCAATATACTACAGTACCCCTAGACCAACTACCCCAATATACTACAGTACTCCTACACCAACTACCCCAATATACTACAGTACCCCTCCACCAACTACCCCAATATACTACAGTACCCCTACACCAACTACCCCAATATACTACAGTACCCCTAAACTAACTACCCAATATACTACAGTACCCCTAGACCAACTACCCCAATATACTACAGTACCCCTACACCAACTATCCCAATATACTACAGTACCCCTCCACCAACTACCCCAATATACTACAGTACCCCTCCACCAACTACCCCAATATACTACAGTACCCCTACACCAACTACCCCAATATACTACAGTACCCCTACACCAACTACCCAATATACTACATTACCCCTCCACCAACTACCCAATATACTACAGTACCCCTACACTAACTACCCAATATACTACAGTACTCCTACACCAACTACCCAATATACTACAGTACCCCTACACCAACTACCCCAATATACTACAGTACTCCTACACCAACTACCCCAATATACTGCAGTACCCCTACACCAACTACCCCAATATACTACAGTACCCCTACACCAACTACCCAATATACTACAGTACTCCTACACCAACTACCCCAATATACTGCAGTACCCTACACCAACTACCCCAATATACTACAGTACCCCTACACCAACTACCCAATATACTACAGTAACCCTACACCAACTATCCCAATATACTACAGTACTCCTACACCAACCACCCAATATACTACAGTACCCCTACACCAACTACCCCAATATACTACAGTACCCCTACACCAACTACCCCAATATACTACAGTACTCCTACACCAACTACCCCAATATACTGCAGTACCCCTACACCAACTATCCCAATATACTACAGTACTCCTACACCAACTACCCAATATACTACAGTACTCCCACACCAACTATCCCAATATACTACAGTACCCCTCCACCAACTACCCCAATATACTACAGTACCCCTACACCAACTACCCCAATATACTACAGTACCCCTACACCAACTACCCCAATATACTACAGTACCCCTACACCAACTATCCCAATATACTACAGTACCCCTACACCAACTATCCCAATATACTACAGTACCCCTCCACCAACTACCCCAATATACTACAGTACCCCTACACCAACTACCCCAATATACTACAGTACCCCTACACCAACTACCCCAATATACTACAGTACTCCTACACCAACTACCCCAATATACTACAGTACCCCTACACCAACTACCCAATATACTACAGTACCCCTACACCAACTACCCCAATATACTACAGTACCCCTACACCAACTATCCCAATATACTACAGTACCCCTACACCAACTATCCCAATATACTACAGTACCCCTCCACCAACTACCCCAATATACTACAGTACCCCTACACCAACTACCCCAATATACTACAGTACCCCTACACCAACTACCCCAATATACTACAGTACTCCTACACCAACTACCCCAATATACTGCAGTACCCCTACACCAACTACCCCAATATACTACAGTACCCCTACACCAACTACCCCAATATACTGCAGTACCCCTACACCAACTATCCCAATATACTACAGTACTCCTACACCAACTACCCCAATATACTACAGTACCCCTACACCAACTATCCCAATATACTACAGTACCCCTCCACCAACTACCCCAATATACTACATTACCCCTCCACCAACTACCCAATATACTACAGTACCCCTACACCAACTACCCAATATACTACATTACCCCTCCACCAACTACCCCAATATACTACAGTACTCCTACACCAACTACCCAATATACTACAGTACCCCTACACCAACTACCCCTATATACTACAGTACTCCTACACCAACTACCCCAATATACTACAGTACTCCTACACCAACTATCCCAATAGACTACAGTACCCCTAGACCAACTACCCCAATATACTACAGTACCCCTACACCAACTACCCCAATATACTACAGTACCCCTACACCAACTACCCCAATATACTACAGTACCCCTACACCAACTACCCAATATACTACAGTACCCCTACACCAACTACCCAATATACTACAGTACCCCTACACCAACTACCCCAATATACTACAGTACCCCTACACCAACTACCCCAATATACTACAGTACCCCTACACCAACTATCCCAATATACTACAGTACCCCTACACCAACTACCCCAATATACTACAGTACCCCTACACCAACTACCCCAATATACTACAGTACCCCTACACCAACTACCCAATATACTACATTACCCCTACACCAACTACCCCAATATACTACAGTACCCCTACACCAACTACCCCAATATACTACAGTACTCCTACACCAACTACCCCAATATACTACAGTACCCCTACACCAACTACCCAATATACTACAGTACCCCTACACCAACTACCCAATATACTACAGTACCCCTACACCAACTACCCCAATATACTACAGTACTCCTACACCAACTACCCCAATATACTACAGTACTCCTACACCAACTACCCCAATATACTACAGTACCCCTCCACCAACTATCCCAATATACTACAGTACCCCTACACCAACTACCCCAATATACTACAGTACTCCTACACCAACTACCCCAATATACTACAGTACTCCTACACCAACTACCCCAATATACTACAGTACCCCTACACCAACTACCCAATATACTACAGTACCCCTACACCAACTACCCAATATACTACAGTACTCCTACACCAACTACCCAATATACTACAGTACCCCTACACCAACTACCCCAATATACTACAGTACTCCTACACCAACTACCCCAATATACTACAGTACCCCTACACCAACTATCCCAATATACTACAGTACTCCTACACCAACTACCCCAATATACTACAGTACTCCTACACCAACTACCCAATATACTACAGTACCCCTACACCAACTACCCCAATATACTACAGTACTCCTACACCAACTACCCCAATATACTACAGTACTCCTACACCAACTACCCCAATATACTACAGTACTCCTACACCAACTACCCCAATATACTACAGTACTCCTACACCAACTACCCAATATACTACAGTACCCCTACACCAACTACCCCAATATACTACAGTACTCCTACACCAACTACCCCAATATACTACAGTACTCCTACACCAACTACCCCAATATACTACAGTACCCCTACACCAACTACCCAATATACTACAGTACTCCTACACCAACTACCCAATATACTACAGTACCCCTACACCAACTACCCCAATATACTACAGTACTCCTACACCAACTACCCCAATATACTACAGTACCCCTACACCAACTACCCAATATACTACAGTACCCCTACACCAACTACCCCAATATACTACAGTACCCCTAGACCAACTACCCCAATATACTGCAGTACCCCTACACCAACTACCCCAATATACTACAGTACCCCTACACCAACTATCCCAATATACTACAGTACCCCTACACCAACTACCCAATATACTACAGTACCCCTACACCAACTACCCAATATACTACAGTACTCCTACACCAACTACCCCAATATACTACAGTACTCCTACACCAACTACCCCAATATACTACAGTACCCCTACACCAACTACCCCAATATACTACAGTACTCCTACACCAACTACCCCAATATACTACAGTACTCCTACACCAACTACCCCAATATACTACAGTACTCCTACACCAACTACCCAATATACTACAGTACCCCTACACCAACTACCCCAATATACTACAGTACTCCTACACCAACTACCCCAATATACTACAGTACCCCTACACCAACTACCCAATATACTACAGTACCCCTACACCAACTACCCAATATACTACAGTACTCCTACACCAACTACCCCAATATACTACAGTACTCCTACACCAACTACCCCAATATACTACAGTACTCCTACACCAACTACCCCAATATACTACAGTACTCCTACACCAACTATCCCAATATACTACAGTACTCCTACACCAATTACCCCAATATACTACAGTACTCCTACACCAACTACCCCAATATACTACAGTACCCCTACACCAACTACCAAATATACTACAGTACTCCTACACCAACTACCCCAATATACTACAGTACTCCTACACCAACTATCCCAATATACTACAGTACTCCTACACCAACTACCCCAATATACTACAGTACCCCTACACCAACTACCCCAATATACTACAGTACCCCTAGACCAACTACCAAATATACTACAGTACTCCTACACCAACTACCCCAATATACTACAGTACTCCTACACCAACTATCCCAATATACTACAGTACTCCTACACCAACTACCCCAATATACTACAGTACCCCTACACCAACTACCAAATATACTACAGTACCCCTACACCAACTACCCAATATACTACAGTACCCCTACACCAACTACCCCAATATACTACAGTACCCCTACACCAACTACCCCAATATACTACAGTACCCCTAGACCAACTACCCCAATATACTGCAGTACCCCTACACCAACTACCCCAATATACTACAGTACCCCTACACCAACTACCCAATATACTACAGTACCCCTACACCAACTACCCCAATATACTACAGTACCCCTAGACCAACTACCCCAATATACTGCAGTACCCCTACACCAACTACCCCAATATACTACAGTACTCCTACACCAACTACCCCAATATACTACAGTACTCCTACACCAACTACCCCAATATACTACAGTACTCCTACACCAACTACCCCAATATACTACAGTACCCCTCCACCAACTACCCCTATATACTACAGTACCCCTACACCAACTACCCCTATATACTACAGTACTCCTACACCAACTACCCCAATATACTACAGTACTCCTACACCAACTACCCCAATATACTACAGTACCCCTACACCAACTACCCCTATATACTACAGTACCCCTACACCAACTACCCCAATATACTACAGTACCCCTCCACCAACTACCCCTATATACTACAGTACCCCTACACCAACTACCCCTATATACTACAGTACTCCTACACCAACTACCCAATATACTACAGTACTCCTACACCAACTACCCCAATATACTACAGTACCCCTCCACCAACTACCCAATATACTACAGTACCCCTACACCAACTACCCCTATATACTACAGTACCCCTACACCAACTACCCCAATATACTACAGTACTCCTACACCAACTACCCCAATATACTACAGTACTCCTACACCAACTACCCCAATATACTACAGTACTCCTACACCAACTACCCCAATATACTACAGTACCCCTCCACCAACTACCCAATATACTACAGTACCCCTACACCAACTACCCCTATATACTACAGTACTCCTACACCAACTACCCCAATATACTACAGTACTCCTACACCAACTATCCCAATAGACTACAGTACCCCTACACCAACTACCCAATATACTACAGTACCCCTACACCAACTACCCAATATACTACATTACCCCTACACCAACTACCCCAATATACTACAGTACCCCTACACCAACTACCCCAATATACTACAGTACTCCTACACTAACTACCCAATATACTACAGTACCCCTACACCAACTACCCAATATACTACAGTACTCCTACACCAACTACCCCAATATACTACAGTACCCCTACACCAACTACCCCTATATACTACAGTACCCCTACACCAACTACCCAATATACTACAGTACCCCTACACCAACTACCCAATATACTACAGTACCCCTACACCAACTACCCAATATACTACATTACCCCTACACCAACTACCCCAATATACTACAGTACCCCTACACCAACTACCCCAATATACTACAGTACTCCTACACTAACTACCCAATATACTACAGTACCCCTACACCAACTACCCAATATACTACAGTACTCCTACACCAACTACCCCAATATACTACAGTACCCCTACACCAACTACCCCTATATACTACAGTACTCCTACACCAACTACCCCAATATACTACAGTACTCCTACACCAACTACCCCAATATACTACAGTACTCCTACACCAACTACCCCAATATACTACAGTACTCCTACACCAACTACCCCAATATACTACAGTACTCCTACACCAACTACCCAATATACTACAGTACTCCTACACCAACTACCCCAATATACTACAGTACTCCTACACCAACTACCCCAATATACTACAGTACCCCTACACCAACTACCCCAATATACTACAGTACTCCTACACCAACTACCCAATATACTACAGTACCCCTACACCAACTACCCAATATACTACAGTACTCCTACACCAACTACCCAATATACTACAGTACCCCTACACCAACTACCCCAATATACTACAGTACCCCTTCACCAACTACCCAATATACTACAGTACTCCTACACCAACTACCCAATATACTACAGTACCCCTCCACCAACTACCCCAATATACTACAGTACTCCTACACCAACTACCCCAATATACTACAGTACCCCTACACCAACTACCCCAATATACTACAGTACTCCTACACCAACTATCCCAATATACTACAGTACTCCTACACCAACCACCCAATATACTACAGTACCCCTACACCAACTACCCCAATATACTACAGTACTCCTACACCAACTACCCCAATATACTACAGTACCCCTACACCAACTACCCCAATATACTACAGTACTCCTACACCAACTACCCCAATATACTACAGTACCCCTACACCAACTACCCCAATATACTACAGTACTCCCACACCAACTATCCCAATATACTACAGTAACCCTACACCAACCACCCAATATACTACAGTACTCCTACACCAACTACCCCAATATACTACAGTACCCCTACACCAACTACCCAATATACTACAGTACCCCTACACCAACTACCCAATATACTACAGTACTCCCACACCAACTATCCCAATATACTACAGTACTCCCACACCAACTATCCCAATATACTACAGTACTCCTACACCAACTACCCCAATATACTACAGTACCCCTACACCAACCACCCAATATACTACAGTACCCCTACACCAACTACCCCAATATACTACAGTACTCCCACACCAACTATCCCAATATACTACAGTACCCCTACACCAACCACCCAATATACTACAGTACCCCTACACCAACTACCCCAATATACTACAGTACTCCTACACCAACTACCCCAATATACTACAGTACCCCTCCACCAACTACCCAATATACTACAGTACCCCTACACCAACTACCCCTATATACTACAGTACTCCTACACCAACTACCCCAATATACTACAGTACTCCTACACCAACTATCCCAATAGACTACAGTACCCCTAGACCAACTACCCCAATATACTACAGTACCCCTACACCAACTACCCAATATACTACAGTACCCCTACACCAACTACCCAATATACTACATTACCCCTACACCAACTACCCCAATATACTACAGTACCCCTACACCAACTACCCCAATATACTACAGTACTCCTACACCAACTACCCAATATACTACAGTACCCCTACACCAACTACCCAATATACTACAGTACCCCTACACCAACTACCCAATATACTACAGTACTCCTACACCAACTACCCCAATATACTACAGTACCCCTACACCAACTACCCAATATACTACAGTACTCCTACACCAACTACCCAATATACTACAGTACCCCTACACCAACTACCCAATATACTACAGTACCCCTACACCAACTACCCAATATACTACAGTACTCCTACACCAACTACCCAATATACTACAGTACCCCTACACCAACTACCCAATATACTACAGTACCCCTACACTAACTACCCAATATACTACAGTACTCCTACACCAACTACCCCAATATACTACAGTACTCCTACACCAACTACCCCAATATACTACAGTACTCCTACACCAACTACCCAATATACTACAGTACCCCTCCACCAACTACCCCAATATACTACAGTACCCCTACACCAACTACCCCAATATACTACAGTACTCCTACACCAACTACCCCAATATACTACAGTACCCCTACACCAACTACCCAATATACTACAGTACTCCTACACCAACTACCCAATATACTACAGTACCCCTACACCAACTACCCCAATATACTACAGTACTCCTACACCAACTACCCAATATACTACAGTACTCCTACACCAACTACCCAATATACTACAGTACCCCTACACCAACTACCCCAATATACTACAGTACTCCTACACCAACTACCCCAATATACTACAGTACCCCTACACCAACTACCCCAATATACTACAGTACCCCTTCACCAACTACCCAATATACTACAGTACTCCTACACCAACTACCCAATATACTACAGTACCCCTACACCAACTACCCCAATATACTACAGTACTCCTACACCAACTACCCCAATATACTACAGTACCCCTACACCAACTACCCCAATATACTACAGTACTCCTACACCAACTACCCCAATATACTACAGTACCCCTACACCAACTACCCAATATACTACAGTACTCCTACACCAACTACCCCAATATACTACAGTACCCCTACACCAACTACCCCAATATACTACAGTACCCCTACACCAACTACCCAATATACTACAGTACTCCTACACCAATTACCCCAATATACTACAGTACTCCTACACCAACTACCCCAATATACTACAGTACCCCTACACCAACTACCCAATATACTACAGTACCCCTACACCAACTACCCCAATATACTACAGTACCCCTTCACCAACTACCCAATATACTACAGTACTCCTACACCAACTACCCAATATACTACAGTACCCCTCCACCAACTACCCCAATATACTACAGTACTCCTACACCAACTACCCCAATATACTACAGTACCCCTACACCAACTACCCCAATATACTACAGTACCCCTTCACCAACTACCCAATATACTACAGTACTCCTACACCAACTACCCAATATACTACAGTACCCCTCCACCAACTACCCCAATATACTACAGTACTCCTACACCAACTACCCCAATATACTACAGTACCCCTACACCAACTACCCCAATATACTACAGTACCCCTAGACCAACTACCCCAATATACTGCAGTACCCCTACACCAACTACCCCAATATACTACAGTACCCCTACACCAACTACCCCAATATACTACAGTACCCCTCCACCAACTACCCCTATATACTACAGTACCCCTACACCAACTACCCCTATATACTACAGTACTCCTACACCAACTACCCAATATACTACAGTACTCCTACACCAACTACCCCAATATACTACAGTACTCCTACACCAACTACCCAATATACTACAGTACTCCTACACCAACTACCCCTATATACTACAGTACTCCTACACCAACTACCCAATATACTACAGTACTCCTACACCAACTACCCCAATATACTACAGTACCCCTACACCAACTACCCAATATACTACAGTACTCCTACACCAACTACCCCAATATACTACAGTACCCCTACACCAACTACCCCAATATACTACAGTACTCCTACACCAACTACCCAATATACTACAGTACTCCTACACCAACTACCCAATATACTACAGTACCCCTACACCAACTACCCCAATATACTACAGTACCCCTCCACCAACTACCCCAATATACTACAGTACCCCTACACCAACTACCCAATATACTACAGTACCCCTACACCAACTACCCCAATATACTACAGTACCCCTACACCAACTACCCAATATACTACAGTACTCCTACACCAACTACCCCAATATACTACAGTACCCCTACACCAACTACCCCAATATACTACAGTACTCCTACACCAACTACCCCAATATACTACAGTACCCCTACACCAACTACCCCAATATACTACAGTACTCCTACACCAACTACCCCAATATACTACAGTACTCCTACACCAACTACCCCAATATACTGCAGTACCCCTCCACCAACTACCCCAATATACTACAGTACCCCTACACCAACTACCCAATATACTACAGTACTCCTACACCAACTACCCCAATATACTACAGTACCCCTCCACCAACTACCCCAATATACTACAGTACTCCTACACCAACTACCCCAATATACTGCAGTACCCCTCCACCAACTACCCCAATATACTACAGTACCCCTACACCAACTACCCCAATATACTACAGTACTCCTACACCAACTACCCCAATATACTACAGTACCCCTACACCAACTACCCAATATACTACAGTACTCCTACACCAACTACCCCAATATACTACAGCACTCCTACACCAACTACCCCAATATACTACAGTACCCCTCCACCAACTACCCCAATATACTACAGTACTCCTACACCAACTACCCCAATATACTACAGTACCCCTAGACCAACTACCCCAATATACTACAGTACTCCTACACCAACTACCCCAATATACTACAGTACCCCTAGACCAACTACCCCAATATACTACAGTACCCCTACACCAACTACCCAATATACTACAGTACCCCTACACCAACTACCCCAATATACTACAGTATCCCTACACCAACTACCCAATATACTACAGTACCCCTACACCAACTACCCCAATATACTACAGTACCCCTACACCAACTACCCCAATATACTACAGTACTCCTACACCAACTACCCAATATACTACAGTACTCCTACACCAACTACCCAATATACTACAGTACTCCTACACCAACTACCCCAATATACTACAGTACTCCTACACCAACTACCCCAATATACTACAGTACCCCTACACCAACTACCCCAATATACTACAGTACCCCTAGACCAACTACCCCAATATACTACAGTACTCCTACACCAACTACCCCAATATACTACAGTACCCCTACACCAACTACCCAATATACTACAGTACCCCTACACCAACTACCCCAATATACTACAGTATCCCTACACTAACTACCCAATATACTACAGTACCCCTACACCAACTACCCCAATATACTACAGTACCCCTACACCAACTACCCAATATACTACAGTACCCCTACACCAACTACCCAATATACTACAGTACCCCTACACCAACTACCCCAATATACTACAGTACCCCTAGACCAACTACCCAATATACTACAGTACTCCTACACCAACTACCCCAATATACTACAGTACCCCTACACCAACTACCCCTATATACTACAGTACTCCTACACCAACTACCCCAATATACTACAGTACCCCTACACCAACTACCCCAATATACTACAGTACCCCTACACCAACTACCCAATATACTACAGTACTCCTACACCAACTACCCAATATACTACAGTTCCCCTCCACCAACTACCCCAATATACTACAGTACCCCTAGACCAACTACCCCAATATACTACAGTACTCCTACACCAACTACCCCAATATACTACAGTACCCCTCCACCAACTACCCCAATATACTACAGTACCCCTACACCAACTACCCCAATATACTACAGTACCCCTAAACTAACTACCCAATATACTACAGTACCCCTAGACCAACTACCCCAATATACTGCAGTACCCCTACACCAACTACCCCTATATACTACAGTACCCCTACACCAACTACCCCAATATACTACAGTACTCCTACACCAACTACCCCAATATACTACAGTACCCCTACACCAACTATCCCAATATACTACAGTACCCCTCCACCAACTACCCCAATATACTACAGTACCCCTCCACCAACTACCCCAATATACTACAGTACCCCTACACCAACTACCCCAATATACTACAGTACCCCTACACCAACTACCCAATATACTACATTACCCCTCCACCAACTACCCAATATACTACAGTACCCCTACACTAACTACCCAATATACTACAGTACTCCTACACCAACTACCCAATATACTACAGTACCCCTACACCAACTACCCCAATATACTACAGTACTCCTACACCAACTACCCCAATATACTGCAGTACCCCTACACCAACTACCCCAATATACTACAGTACCCCTACACCAACTACCCCAATATACTACCGTACCCCTACACCAACTACCCCAATATACTGCAGTACCCCTACACCAACTACCCCAATATACTACAGTACCCCTACACCAACTACCCCAATATACTGCAGTACCCCTACACCAACTATCCCAATATACTACAGTACTCCTACACCAACTACCCCAATATACTACAGTACCCCTCCACCAACTACCCAATATACTACAGTACCCCTACACCAACTACCCCAATATACTACAGTACCCCTACACCAACTACCCCAATATACTACAGTACTCCTACACCAACTACCCCAATATACTACAGTACCCCTACACCAACTACCCAATATACTACAGTACTCCTACACCAACTACCCCAATATACTGCAGTACCCCTACACCAACTACCCCAATATACTACAGTACCCCTACACCAACTACCCCAATATACTGCAGTACCCCTACACCAACTATCCCAATATACTACAGTACTCCTACACCAACTACCCCAATATACTACAGTACCCCTACACCAACTATCCCAATATACTACAGTACCCCTCCACCAACTACCCCAATATACTACATTACCCCTCCACCAACTACCCAATATACTACAGTACCCCTACACCAACTACCCAATATACTACATTACCCCTACACCAACTACCCAATATACTACAGTACCCCTACACTAACTACCCAATATACTACAGTACTCCTACAAACTACCCCAATATACTACAGTAACCCTACACCAACTACCCCAATATACTACAGTACTCCTACACCAACTACCCCAATATACTACAGTAACCCTACACCAACTACCCAATATACTACAGTACTCCTACACCAACTACCCCAATATACTACAGTACTCCTACACCAACTACCCCAATATACTACAGTACTCCTACACCAAGTACCCAATATACTACAGTAACCCTACACCAACTACCCCAATATACTACAGTACCCCTACACCAACTACCCCAATATACTACAGTACCCCTACACCAACTACCCCAATATACTACAGTACCCCTACACCAACTACCCCAATATACTACAGTACCCCTAGACCAACTACCCCAATATACTACAGTACCCCTACACCAACTACCCAATATACTACAGTACCCCTACACCAACTACCCCAATATACTACAGTACCCCTACACCAACTACCCCAATATACTACAGTACCCCTACACCAACTACCCAATATACTACAGTACCCCTACACCAACTATCCCAATATACTACAGTACTCCTACACCAACTACCCCAATATACTACAGTACCCCTCCACCAACTACCCAATATACTACAGTACCCCTACACCAACTACCCCTATATACTACAGTACTCCTACACCAACTACCCCAATATACTACAGTACTCCTACACCAACTATCCCAATAGACTACAGTACCCCTAGACCAACTACCCCAATAGACTACAGTACCCCTACACCAACTACCCCAATATACTACAGTACCCCTACACCAACTACCCCAATATACTACAGTACCCCTACACCAACTACCCAATATACTACAGTACCCCTACACCAACTACCCAATATACTACAGTACCCCTACACCAACTACCCCAATATACTACAGTACCCCTACACCAACTACCCCAATATACTACAGTACCCCTACACCAACTATCCCCAATATACTACAGTACTCCTACACCAACTACCCCATATATACCCCTACACAACTACCCCAATACTACAGTACCCTCCACCAACTATCCCAATATACTACAGTACCCCTACACCAACTACCCAATATACTACAGTACCCCTACACCAACTACCCCAATATACTACAGTACTCCTACACCAACTACCCAATATACTACAGTACTCCTACACCAACTACCCAATATACTACAGTACTCCTACACCAACTACCCAATATACTTACAGTACCCCTACACCAACTACCCAATATACTACAGTACTCCTACACCAACTACCCCAATATACTACAGTACTCCTACACCAACTACCCCAATATACTACAGTACTCCTACACCAACTACCCCAATATACTACAGTACTCCTACACCAACTACCCAATATACTACAGTACCCTACACCAACTACCCCAATATACTACAGTACTCCTACACCAACTACCCCAATATACTACAGTACTCCTACACCAACTACCCCAATATACTACAGTACTCCTACACCAACTACCCCAATATACTACAGTACTCCTACACCAACTACCCAATATACTACAGTACTCCTACACCAACTACCCAATATACTACAGTACTCCTACACCAACTACCCCAATATACTACAGTACTCCTACACCAACTACCCCAATATACTACAGTACCCCTACACCAACTACCCCAATATACTACAGTACTCCTACACCAACTACCCCAATATACTACAGTACTCCTACACCAACTACCCAATATACTACAGTACCCCTACACCAACTACCCCAATATACTACAGTACCCCTACACCAACTACCCCAATATACTACAGTACCCCTACACCAACTACCCAATATACTACAGTACCCCTACACCAACTACCCCAATATACTACAGTACCCTACACCAACTACCCCAATATACTACAGTACCCCTACACCAACTACCCAATATACTACAGTACCCCTACACAAACTACCCCCAATATACTACAGTACCCCTACACCAACTACCCCAATATACTACAGTACCCCTACACCAACTACCCAATATACTACAGTACCCTACACCAACTACCCAATATACTACAGTACCTACACCAACTACCCCAATATACTACAGTACTCCCTACACCAACTACCCCAATATACTACAGTACCCCTACACCAACTACCCCAATATACTACAGTACTCCTACACCAACTACCCCAATATACTACAGTACTCCTACACCAACTACCCCAATATACTACAGTACTCCTACACCAACTACCCCAATATACTACAGTACCCTACACCAACTACCCCAATATACTACAGTACTCCTACACCAACTACCCAATATACTACAGTACTCCTACACCAACTACCCCAATATACTACAGTACTCCTACACCAACTACCCCAATATACTACAGTACTCCTACACCAACTACCCCAATATACTACAGTACTCCCTACACCAACTACCCCAATATACTACAGTACTCCTACACCAACTATCCCCAATATACTACAGTACTCCTACACCAACTTACCCCAATATACTACAGTACTCCTACACCAACTACCCCAATATACTACAGTACTCCTACACCAACTACCCAATATACTACAGTACTCCTACACCAACTACCCAATATACTACAGTACTCCTACACCAACTATCCCAATATACTACAGTACTCCTACACCAACTACCCCAATATACTACAGTACCCCTACACCAACTACCCCAATATACTACAGTACCCCTAGACCAACTACCAAATATACTACAGTACTCCTACACCAACTACCCAATATACTACAGTACTCCTACACCAACTATCCCAATATACTACAGTACTCCTACACCAACTACCCCAATATACTACAGTACCCCTACACCAACTACCCAAATATACTACAGTACCCTACACCAACTACCCAATATACTACAGTACCCCTACACCAACTACCCCAATATACTACAGTACCCCTACACCAACTACCCCAATATACTACAGTACCCCTAGACCAACTACCCCAATATACTGCAGTACCCCTACACCAACTACCCCAATATACTACAGTACCCCTACACCAACTACCCAATATACTACAGTACCCCTACACCAACTACCCCAATATACTACAGTACCCCTAGACCAACTACCCCAATATACTGCAGTACCCCTACACCAACTACCCCAATATACTACAGTACCCCTACACCAACTACCCCAATATACTACAGTACCCCTCCACCAACTACCCTATATACTACAGTACCCCTACACCAACTACCCCTATATACTACAGTACTCCTACACCAACTACCCAATATACTACAGTACTCCTACACCAACTACCCCAATATACTACAGTACCCCTCCACCAACTACCCAATATACTACAGTACCCCTACACCAACTACCCCTATATACTACAGTACCCCTACACCAACTACCCCAATATACTACAGTACTCCTACACCAACTACCCCAATATACTACAGTACTCCTACACCAACTACCCCAATATACTACAGTACTCCTACACCAACTACCCCAATATACTACAGTACCCCTCCACCAACTACCCAATATACTACAGTACCCCTACACCAACTACCCCTATATACTACAGTACTCCTACACCAACTACCCCAATATACTACAGTACTCCTACACCAACTATCCCAATAGACTACAGTACCCCTACACCAACTACCCAATATACTACAGTACCCCTACACCAACTACCCAATATACTACATTACCCCTACACCAACTACCCCAATATACTACAGTACCCCTACACCTAACTACCCAATATACTACAGTACCCCTACACCAACTACCCAATATACTACAGTACTCCTACACCAACTACCCCAATATACTACAGTACCCCTACACCAACTACCCCTATATACTACAGTACCCCTACACCAACTACCCAATATACTACAGTACCCCTACACCAACTACCCCAATATACTACAGTACCCTACACCAACTACCCAAACAGTACCCCTACAATCCATACTACAGTACCCTACACCAACTACCCAATATACTACAGTACCCCTACACCAACTACCCAATATACTACAGTACCTCACCTACTACCAATCTACCCAATATACTACAGTACCCCTACACCAACTACCCCAATATACTACAGTACTCCTACACCAACTACCCCAATATACTACAGTACCTCCTACACCAACTACCCCAATATACTACAGTACTCCCTACACCAACTACCCCAATATACTACAGTACTCCTACACCAACTACCCCAATATACTACAGTACTCCTACACCAACTACCCCAATATACTACAGTACCCTCCACCAACTACCCCAATATACTACAGTACTCCTACACCAACTACCCCAATATACTACAGTACCCCTACACCAACTACCCCAATATACTACAGTACTCCTACACCAACTACCCCAATATACTACAGTACTCCTACACCAACTAT
>CM055118.1:373010876-373198376 GCA_029206835.1 Rana muscosa
CAGAGAGGAAGATTTTTTTAGGAATGTGAGGTGTGAATTTCACACATAGGCAGAAGAATCTAAGGTTGACATAAACACACAACACAACTATACCAGAGTCATCATTCCGGTGTTGACTCCTCTGTCTCTTTCCCTCTTCACAGTGCGCCCAACAGTACCGGAGCTATTGACAACAAGATAGAACAGGCAATGGTAAGGAACTGCACCACCACCAAAGCAAAGAGCGTGGTCACCACACCTTCATCCTGTCCTGTATATTCCCGTACTGACCCCTCACACAGCGTGGTCACCTCACCTCCATCCTGTCCTGTATATTCCTGTACTGACCCCTCACACAGCGTGGTCACCTCACCTCCATCTCATCCTGTATATTCCTGTACTGACCCCTCACACAGCGTGGTCACCTCACCTCCATCCTGTCCTGTATATTCCTGTACTGACCCCTCACACAGCGTGGTCACCTCACCTCCATCCTGTCCTGTATATTCCTGTACTGACCCCTCACACAGCGTGGTCACCTCACCTCCATCCTGTCCTGTATATTCCTGTACTGACCCCTCACACAGCGTGGTCACCACACCTCCATCTCATCCTGTATATTCCTGTACTGACCCCTCACACAGCGTGGTCACCTCACCTCCATCCTGTCCTGTATATTCCTGTACTGACCCCTCACACAGCGTGGTCACCTCACCTCCATCCTGTCCTGTATATTCCTGTACTGACCCCCCACACAACGTGGTCACCTCACCTCCATCTCATCCTGTATATTCCTGTACTGACCCCTCACACAGCGTGGTCACCTCACCTCCATCCTGTCCTGTATATTCCTGTACTGACCCCTCACACAGCGTGGTCACCTCACCTCCATCCTGTCCTGTATATTCCTGTACTGACCCCTCACACAGCGTGGTCACCTCACCTCCATCCTGTCCTGTATATTCCTGTACTGACCCCTCACACAGCGTGGTCACCTCACCTCCATCTCATCCTGTATATTCCTGTACTGACCCCTCACACAGCGTGGTCACCTCACCTCCATCCTGTCCTGTATATTCCTGTACTGACCCCTCACACAGCGTGGTCACCTCACCTCCATCTCATCCTGTATATTCCTGTACTGACCCCTCACACAGCGTGGTCACCTCACCTCCATCCTGTCCTGTATATTCCTGTACTGACCCCTCACACAACGTGGTCACCTCACCTCCATCCTGTCCTGTATATTCCTGTACTGACCCCTCACACAACGTGGTCACCACACCTCCATCTCATCCTGTATATTCCTGTACTGACCCCTCACACAGCGTGGTCACCTCACCTCCATCTCATCCTGTATATTCCTGTACTGACCCCTCACACAGCGTGGTCACCTCACCTCCATCCTGTCCTGTATATTCCTGTACTGACCCCTCACACAGCGTGGTCACCTCACCTCCATCCTGTCCTTTATACTCCTGTACTGACCCCTCACACAGTGTGGTCCTCACACCTCCATCCTGTCCTTTATACTCCTGTACTGACCCCTCACACAGCGTGGTCACCTCACCTCCATCTCATCCTGTATATTCCTGTACTGACCCCTCACACAGCGTGGTCCTCACACCTCCATCCTGTCCTGTATATTCCTGTACTGACCCCTCACACAGCGTGGTCCTCACACCTCCATCCTGTCCTTTATACTCCTGTACTGACCCCTCACACAGCGTGGTCACCTCACCTCCATCCTGTCCTGTATATTCCTGTACTGACCCCCCACACAACGTGGTCACCACACCTCCATCCTGTCCTGTATATTCCTGTACTGACCCCTCACACAACGTGGTCACCTCACCTCTATCCTGTCCTGTATATTCCTGTACTGACCCCTCACACAGCGTGGTCACCTCACCTCCATCTCATCCTGTATATTCCTGTACTGACCCCCCACACAGCGTGGTCACCTCACCTCCATCTCATCCTGTATATTCCTGTACTGACCCCTCACACAGCGTGGTCACCTCACCTCCATCTCATCCTGTATATTCCTGTACTGACCCCTCACACAGCGTGGTCACCTCACCTCCATCTCATCCTGTATATTCCTGTACTGACCCCTCACACAGCGTGGTCCTCACACCTCCATCCTGTCCTTTATACTCCTGTACTGACCCCTCACACAGCGTGGTCACCTCACCTCCATCTCATCCTGTATATTCCTGTACTGACCCCTCTCACAGCGTGGTCACCTCACCTCCATCTCATCCTGTATATTCCTGTACTGACCCCTCACACAGCGTGGTCCTCACACCTCCATCCTGTCCTGTATATTCCTGTACTGACCCCTCACACAACGTGGTCACCTCACCTCCATCTCATCCTGTATATTCCTGTACTGACCCCTCACACAGCGTGGTCACCTCACCTCCATCCTGTCCTGTATATTCCTGTACTGACCCCTCACACAGCGTGGTCACCTCACCTCCATCTCATCCTGTATATTCCTGTACTGACCCCTCACACAGCGTGGTCACCTCACCTCCATCCTGTCCTGTATATTCCTGTACTGACCCCTCACACAGCGTGGTCACCTCACCTCCATCCTGTCCTGTATATTCCTGTACTGACCCCTCACACAGCGTGGTCACCTCACCTCCATCCTGTCCTGTATATTCCTGTACTGACCCTCCACACAGCGTGGTCACCACACCTCCATCCTGTCCTGTATATTCCTGTACTGACCCCTCACACAGCGTGGTCACCACACCTCCATCCTGTCCTGTATATTCCTGTACTGACCCCTCACACAGCGTGGTCACCTCACCTCCATCTCATCCTGTATATTCCTGTACTGACCCCTCACACAACGTGGTCCTCACACCTCCATCCTGTCCTGTATATTCCTGTACTGACCCCTCACACAGTGTGGTCACCTCACCTCCATCTCATCCTGTATATTCCTGTACTGACCCCTCACACAGCGTGGTCACCACACCTCCATCCTGTCCTGTATATTCCTGTACTGACCCCTCACACAGCGTGGTCACCACACCTCCATCCTGTCCTGTATATTCCTGTACTGACCCCTCACACAGCGTGGTCACCTCACCTCCATCCTGTCCTGTATATTCCTGTACTGACCCCTCACACAGCGTGGTCACCTCACCTCATCCTGTATATTCCTGTACTGACCCCTCACACAGCGTGGTCACCTCACCTCATCCTGTATATTCCTGTACTGACCCCTCACACAGCGTGGTCACCTCACCTCCATCTCATCCTGTATATTCCTGTACTGACCCCTCACACAACGTGGTCACCTCACCTCCATCCTGTCCTGTATATTCCTGTACTGACCCCTCACACAACGTGGTCACCTCACCTCCATCCTGTCCTGTATATTCCTGTACTGACCCCTCACACAGCGTGGTCACCTCACCTCCATCTCATCCTGTATATTCCTGTACTGACCCCTCACACAGCGTGGTCCCCACACCTCCATCCTGTCCTGTATATTCCTGTACTGACCCCTCACACAACGTGGTCACCTCACCTCCATCCTGTCCTGTATATTCCTGTACTGACCCCTCACACAGCGTGGTCACCTCACCTCCATCCTGTCCTGTATATTCCTGTACTGACCCCTCACACAGCGTGGTCACCTCACCTCATCCTGTATATTCCTGTACTGACCCCTCACACAGCGTGGTCACCTCACCTCCATCCTGTCCTGTATATTCCTGTACTGACCCCTCACACAGCGTGGTCACCTCACCTCCATCTCATCCTGTATATTCCTGTACTGACCCCTCACATAGCGTGGTCACCTCACCTCCATCCTGTCCTGTATATTCCTGTACTGACCCCTCACACAGCGTGGTCACCTCACCTCCATCCTGTCCTGTATATTCCTGTACTGACCCCTCACACAACGTGGTCACCTCACCTCCATCCTGTCCTGTATATTCCTGTACTGACCCCTCACACAACGTGGTCACCTCACCTCCATCCTGTCCTGTATATTCCTGTACTGACCCCTCACACAGTGTGGTCCTCACACCTCCATCTCATCCTGTATATTCCTGTACTGACCCCTCACACAGCGTGGTCACCTCACCTCCATCCTGTCCTGTATATTCCTGTACTGACCCCTCACACAACGTGGTCACCTCACCTCCATCTCATCCTGTATATTCCTGTACTGACCCCTCACACAGCGTGGTCACCTCATCTCCATCTCATCCTGTATATTCCTGTACTGACCCCTCACACAGCGTGGTCACCTCACCTCCATCTCATCCTGTATATTCCTGTACTGACCCCTCACACAACGTGGTCACCTCACCTCCATCTCATCCTGTATATTCCTGTACTGACCCCTCACACAACGTGGTCACCTCACCTCCATCCTGTCCTGTATATTCCTGTACTGACCCCTCACACAACGTGGTCACCTCACCTCCATCCTGTCCTGTATATTCCTGTACTGACCCCTCACACAGCGTGGTCACCTCACCTCCATCCTGTCCTGTATATTCCTGTACTGACCCCTCACACAGCGTGGTCACCTCACCTCCATCCTGTCCTGTATATTCCTTTACTGACCCCTCACACAACGTGGTCACCACACCTCCATCCTGTCCTGTATATTCCTTTACTGACCCCTCACACAACGTGGTCACCACACCTCCATCCTGTCCTGTATATTCCTGTACTGACCCCTCACACAACGTGGTCACCTCACCTCCATCCTGTCCTGTATATTCCTGTACTGACCCCTCACACAGCGTGGTCACCTCACCTCCATCCTGTCCTGTATATTCCTTTACTGACCCCTCACACAACGTGGTCACCACACCTCCATCCTGTCCTGTATATTCCTTTACTGACCCCTCACACAACGTGGTCACCACACCTCCATCCTGTCCTGTATATTCATGTACTGACCCCTCACACAGCATGGTCACCTCACCTCCATCCTGTCCTGTATATTCCTGTACTGACCCCTCACACAACGTGGTCACCACACCTCCATCCTGTCCTGTATATTCCTGTACTGACCCCTCACACAGCGTGGTCACCTCACCTCCATCCTGTCCTGTATATTCCTGTACTGACCCCTCACACAGCGTGGTCACCTCACCTCCATCCTGTCCTGTATATTCCTGTACTGACCCCTCACACAGCGTGGTTACCTCACCTCCATCCTGTCCTGTATATTCCTGTACTGACCCCTCACACAGCGTGGTCACCACACCTCCATCCTGTCCTGTATATTCCTGTACTGACCCCTCACACAACGTGGTCACCTCACCTCCATCTCATCCTGTATATTCCTGTACTGACCCCCCACACAGCGTGGTCACCTCACCTCCATCCTGTCCTGTATATTCCTGTACTGATCCCTCACACGACGTGGTCACCTCACCTCCATCTCATCCTGTATATTCCTGTACTGACCCCTCACACAGCGTGGTCACCTCACCTCCATCCTGTCCTGTATATTCCTGTACTGACCCCCCACACAACGTGGTCACCACACCTCCATCCTGTCCTGTATATTCCTGTACTGACCCCTCACACAACGTGGTCACCTCACCTCTATCCTGTCCTGTATATTCCTGTACTGACCCCTCACACAGCGTGGTCACCTCACCTCCATCTCATCCTGTATATTCCTGTACTGACCCCCCACACAGCGTGGTCACCTCACCTCCATCTCATCCTGTATATTCCTGTACTGACCCCTCACACAGCGTGGTCACCTCACCTCCATCTCATCCTGTATATTCCTGTACTGACCCCTCACACAGCGTGGTCACCTCACCTCCATCTCATCCTGTATATTCCTGTACTGACCCCTCACACAGCGTGGTCCTCACACCTCCATCCTGTCCTTTATACTCCTGTACTGACCCCTCACACAGCGTGGTCACCTCACCTCCATCTCATCCTGTATATTCCTGTACTGACCCCTCTCACAGCGTGGTCACCTCACCTCCATCTCATCCTGTATATTCCTGTACTGACCCCTCACACAGCGTGGTCCTCACACCTCCATCCTGTCCTGTATATTCCTGTACTGACCCCTCACACAACGTGGTCACCTCACCTCCATCTCATCCTGTATATTCCTGTACTGACCCCTCACACAGCGTGGTCACCTCACCTCCATCCTGTCCTGTATATTCCTGTACTGACCCCTCACACAGCGTGGTCACCTCACCTCCATCCTGTCCTGTATATTCCTGTACTGACCCCTCACACAGCGTGGTCACCTCACCTCCATCCTGTCCTGTATATTCCTGTACTGACCCTCCACACAGCGTGGTCACCACACCTCCATCCTGTCCTGTATATTCCTGTACTGACCCCTCACACAGCGTGGTCACCACACCTCCATCCTGTCCTGTATATTCCTGTACTGACCCCTCACACAGCGTGGTCACCTCACCTCCATCTCATCCTGTATATTCCTGTACTGACCCCTCACACAACGTGGTCCTCACACCTCCATCCTGTCCTGTATATTCCTGTACTGACCCCTCACACAGTGTGGTCACCTCACCTCCATCTCATCCTGTATATTCCTGTACTGACCCCTCACACAGCGTGGTCACCTCACCTCCATCCTGTCCTGTATATTCCTGTACTGACCCCTCACACAGCGTGGTCACCACACCTCCATCCTGTCCTGTATATTCCTGTACTGACCCCTCACACAGCGTGGTCACCTCACCTCCATCCTGTCCTGTATATTCCTGTACTGACCCCTCACACAGCGTGGTCACCTCACCTCATCCTGTATATTCCTGTACTGACCCCTCACACAGCGTGGTCACCTCACCTCATCCTGTATATTCCTGTACTGACCCCTCACACAGCGTGGTCACCTCACCTCCATCTCATCCTGTATATTCCTGTACTGACCCCTCACACAACGTGGTCACCTCACCTCCATCCTGTCCTGTATATTCCTGTACTGACCCCTCACACAACGTGGTCACCTCACCTCCATCCTGTCCTGTATATTCCTGTACTGACCCCTCACACAGCGTGGTCACCTCACCTCCATCTCATCCTGTATATTCCTGTACTGACCCCTCACATAGCGTGGTCACCTCACCTCCATCCTGTCCTGTATATTCCTGTACTGACCCCTCACACAGCGTGGTCACCTCACCTCATCCTGTATATTCCTGTACTGACCCCTCACACAGCGTGGTCACCTCACCTCCATCCTGTCCTGTATATTCCTGTACTGACCCCTCACACAGCGTGGTCACCTCACCTCCATCTCATCCTGTATATTCCTGTACTGACCCCTCACACAGCGTGGTCACCTCACCTCCATCCTGTCCTGTATATTCCTGTACTGACCCCTCACACAGCGTGGTCACCTCACCTCCATCCTGTCCTGTATATTCCTGTACTGACCCCTCACACAACGTGGTCACCACACCTGCATCCTGTCCTGTATATTCCTGTACTGACCCCTCACACAGCGTGGTCACCTCACCTCCATCCTGTCCTGTATATTCCTGTACTGACCCCTCACACAGCGTGGTCACCTCACCTCCATCCTGTCCTGTATATTCCTGTACTGACCCCTCACACAACGTGGTCACCTCACCTCCATCCTGTCCTGTATATTCCTGTACTGACCCCTCACACAACGTGGTCACCTCACCTCCATCCTGTCCTGTATATTCCTGTACTGACCCCTCACACAGTGTGGTCCTCACACCTCCATCTCATCCTGTATATTCCTGTACTGACCCCTCACACAGCGTGGTCACCTCACCTCCATCCTGTCCTGTATATTCCTGTACTGACCCCTCACACAACGTGGTCACCTCACCTCCATCTCATCCTGTATATTCCTGTACTGACCCCTCACACAACGTGGTCACCTCACCTCCATCTCATCCTGTATATTCCTGTACTGACCCCTCACACAACGTGGTCACCTCACCTCCATCCTGTCCTGTATATTCCTGTACTGACCCCTCACACAACGTGGTCACCTCACCTCCATCCTGTCCTGTATATTCCTGTACTGACCCCTCACAGAGCGTGGTCACCACACCTCCATCCTGTCCTGTATATTCCTGTACTGACCCCTCACACAACGTGGTCACCTCACCTCCATCCTGTCCTGTATATTCCTGTACTGACCCCTCACACAGCGTGGTCACCTCACCTCCATCCTGTCCTGTATATTCCTTTACTGACCCCTCACACAACGTGGTCACCACACCTCCATCCTGTCCTGTATATTCCTTTACTGACCCCTCACACAACGTGGTCACCACACCTCCATCCTGTCCTGTATATTCCTGTACTGACCCCTCACACAGCGTGGTCACCTCACCTCCATCCTGTCCTGTATATTCCTGTACTGACCCCTCACACAACGTGGTCACCACACCTCCATCCTGTCCTGTATATTCCTGTACTGACCCCTCACACAGCGTGGTCACCTCACCTCCATCCTGTCCTGTATATTCCTGTACTGACCCCTCACACAGCGTGGTCACCTCACCTCCATCCTGTCCTGTATATTCCTGTACTGACCCCTCACACAGCGTGGTCACCTCACCTCCATCCTGTCCTGTATATTCCTGTACTGACCCCCCACACAGCGTGGTCACCACACCTCCATCCTGTCCTGTATATTCCTGTACTGACCCCTCACACAACGTGGTCACCTCACCTCCATCTCATCCTGTATATTCCTGTACTGACCCCCCACACAGCGTGGTCACCACACCTCCATCCTGTCCTGTATATTCCTGTACTGACCCCTCACACAACGTGGTCACCTCACCTCCATCCTGTCCTGTATATTCCTGTACTGACCCCTCACACAGCGTGGTCACCTCACCTCCATCCTGTCCTGTATATTCCTGTACTGATCCCTCACACGACGTGGTCACCACACCTCCATCCTTTCCTGTATATTCCTGTACTGACCCCTCACACAGCGTGGTCACCATACCTCCATCCTGTCCTGTATATTCCTGTACTGACCCCTCACACAGCGTGGTCACCTCACCTCCATCCTGTCCTGTATATTCCTGTACTGACCCCCCACACAGCGTGGTCCTCACACCTCCATCCTGTCCTGTATATTCCTGTACTGACCCCTCACACAGCGTGGTCACCATACCTCCATCCTGTCCTGTATATTCCTGTACTGACCCCTCACACAGCGTGGTCACCTCACCTCCATCCTGTCCTGTATATTCCTGTACTGACCCCCCACACAGCGTGGTCACCTCACCTCCATCCTGTCCTGTATATTCCTGTACTGACCCCTCACACAACGTGGTCACCTCACCTCCATCCTGTCCTGTATATTCCTGTACTGACCCCTCACACAGCGTGGTCACCACACCTCCATCCTGTCCTGTATATTCCAGTACTGACCCCTCACACAGCGTGGTCACCTCACCTCCATCCTGTCCTGTATATTCCTGTACTGACCCCCCACACAGCGTGGTCACCTCACCTCCATCCTGTCCTGTATATTCCTGTACTGACCCCTCACACAACGTGGTCACCTCACCTCCATCCTGTCCTGTATATTCCAGTACTGACCCCTCACACAGCGTGGTCCCCACACCTCCATCCTGTCCTGTATATTCCTGTACTAACCCCTCACACAGCGTGGTCACCTCACCTCCATCTCATCCTGTATATTCCTGTACTGACCCCTCACACAGCGTGGTCACCTCACCTCCATCCTGTCCTGTATATTCCTGTACTGACCCCTCACACAACGTGGTCACCTCACCTCCATCCTGTCCTGTATATTCCTGTACTGACCCCTCACACAGCGTGGTCACCTCACCTCCATCCTGTCCTGTATATTCCTGTACTGACCCCTCACACAACGTGGTCACCTCACCTCCATCCTGTCCTGTATATTCCTGTACTGACCCCTCACACAGCGTGGTCCCCACACCTCCATCCTTTCCTGTATATTCCTGTACTGACCCCTCACACAGCGTGGTCACCTCACCTCCATCTCATCCTGTATATTCCTGTACTGACCCCTCACACAACGTGGTCACCTCACCTCCATCCTGTCCTGTATATTCCTGTACTGACCCCTCACACAGCGTGGTCACCTCACCTCCATCTCATGCTGTATATTCCTGTACTGACCCCTCACACAGCGTGGTCACCTCACCTCCATCCTGTCCTGTATATTCCTGTACTGACCCCTCACACAACGTGGTCACCTCACCTCCATCCTGTCCTGTATATTCCTGTACTGACCCCTCACACAGCGTGGTCACCACACCTCCATCCTGTCCTGTATATTCCTGTACTGACCCCTCACACAGCGTGGTCACCTCACCTCCATCTCATCCTGTATATTCCTGTACTGACCCCTCACACAGCGTGGTCACCTCACCTCCATCTCATCCTGTATATTCCTGTACTGACCCCTCACACAGCGTGGTCACCTCACCTCCATCCTGTCCTGTATATTCCTGTACTGACCCCTCACACAACGTGGTCACCTCACCTCCATCCTGTCCTGTATATTCCTGTACTGACCCCTCACACAGCGTGGTCACCTCACCTCCATCCTGTCCTGTATATTCCTGTACTGACCCCTCACACAGCGTGGTCACCACACCTCCATCCTGTCCTGTATATTCCTGTACTGACCCCTCACACAGCGTGGTCACCTCACCTCCATCTCATCCTGTATATTCCTGTACTGACCCCTCACACAGCGTGGTCCTCACACCTCCATCCTGTCCTGTATATTCCTGTACTGACCCCTCACACAGTGTGGTCACCTCACCTCCATCTCATCCTGTATATTCCTGTACTGACCCCTCACACAGCGTGGTCACCACACCTCCATCCTGTCCTGTATATTCCTGTACTGACCCCTCACACAGCGTGGTCACCACACCTCCATCCTGTCCTGTATATTCCTGTACTGACCCCTCACACAGCGTGGTCACCACACCTCCATCCTGTCCTGTATATTCCTGTACTGACCCCTCACACAACGTGGTCACCTCACCTCCATCCTGTCCTGTATATTCCTGTACTGACCCCTCACACAGCGTGGTCACCTCACCTCCATCCTGTCCTGTATATTCCTGTACTGACCCCTCACACAGCGTGGTCACCACACCTCCATCCTGTCCTGTATATTCCTGTACTGACCCCTCACACAGCGTGGTCACCTCACCTCCATCTCATCCTGTATATTCCTGTACTGACCCCTCACACAGCGTGGTCACCTCACCTCCATCTCATCCTGTATATTCCTGTACTGACCCCTCACACAGCGTGGTCACCTCACCTCCATCCTGTCCTGTATATTCCTGTACTGACCCCTCACACAGCGTGGTCACCTCACCTCCATCCTGTCCTGTATATTCCTGTACTGACCCCTCACACAGCGTGGTCACCACACCTCCATCCTGTCCTGTATATTCCTGTACTGACCCCTCACACAGCGTGGTCACCTCACCTCCATCCTGTCCTGTATATTCCTGTACTGACCCCCCACACAGCGTGGTCACCTCACCTCCATCTCATCCTGTATATTCCTGTACTGACCCCTCACACAGCGTGGTCACCTCACCTCCATCTCATCCTGTATATTCCTGTACTGACCCCTCACACAGCGTGGTCACCTCACCTCCATCCTGTCCTGTATATTCCTGTACTGACCCCTCACACAGCGTGGTCACCTCACCTCCATCCTGTCCTGTATATTCCTGTAATGACCCCTCACACAGCGTGGTCACCACACCTCCATCCTGTCCTGTATATTCCTGTACTGACCCCTCACACAGCGTGGTCACCTCACCTCCATCTCATCCTGTATATTCCTGTACTGACCCCTCACACAGCGTGGTCACCTCACCTCCATCTCATCCTGTATATTCCTGTACTGACCCCTCACACAACGTGGTCACCTCACCTCCATCCTGTCCTGTATATTCCTGTACTGACCCCTCACACAGCGTGGTCACCTCACCTCCATCCTGTCCTGTATATTCCTGTACTGACCCCTCACACAGCGTGGTCACCACACCTCCATCCTGTCCTGTATATTCCTGTACTGACCCCTCACACAGCGTGGTCACCTCACCTCCATCTCATCCTGTATATTCCTGTACTGACCCCTCACACAGCGTGGTCACCTCACCTCCATCTCATCCTGTATATTCCTGTACTGACCCCTCACACAGCGTGGTCACCTCACCTCCATCCTGTCCTGTATATTCCTGTACTGACCCCTCACACAGCGTGGTCACCTCACCTCCATCCTGTCCTGTATATTCCTGTACTGACCCCTCACACAGCGTGGTCACCTCACCTCCATCCTGTCCTGCATATTCCTGTACTGACCCCTCACACAGCGTGGTCACCTCACCTCCATCCTGTCCTGTATATTCCTGTACTGACCCCCCACACAGCGTGGTCACCTCACCTCCATCTCATCCTGTATATTCCTGTACTGACCCCTCACACAGCGTGGTCACCTCACCTCCATCTCATCCTGTATATTCCTGTACTGACCCCTCACACAGCGTGGTCACCTCACCTCCATCCTGTCCTGTATATTCCTGTACTGACCCCTCACACAGCGTGGTCACCACACCTCCATCCTGTCCTGTATATTCCTGTACTGACCCCTCACACAGCGTGGTCCTCACACCTCCATCCTGTCCTGTATATTCCTGTACTGACCCCTCACACAGCGTGGTCACCACACCTCCATCTCATCCTGTATATTCCTGAACTGACCCCTCACACAGCGTGGTCACCACACCTCCATCCTGTCCTGTATATTCCTGTACTGACCCCTCACACAGCGTGATCACCTCACCTCCATCCTGTCCTGTATATTCCTGTACTGACCCCTCACACAGCGTGGTCACCTCACCTCCATCTCATCCTGTATATTCCTGTACTGACCCCTCACACAGCGTGGTCACCACACCTCCATACTGTCCTGTATATTCCTGTACTGACCCCTCACACAGCATGGTCACCTCACCTCCATCCTGTCCTGTATATTCCTGTACTGACCCCTCACACAGCGTGGTCACCTCACCTCCATCCTGTCCTGTATATTCCTGTACTGACCCCTCACACAGCGTGGTCACCACACCTCCATCCTGTCCTGTATATTCCTGTACTGACCCCTCACACAGCGTGGTCACCACACCTCCATCTCATCCTGTATATTCCTGTACTGACCCCTCACACAACGTGGTCACCTCACCTCCATCCTGTCCTGTATATTCCTGTACTGACCCCTCACACAGCGTGGTCACCTCACCTCCATCTCATCCTGTATATTCCTGTACTGACCCCTCACACAACGTGGTCACCTCACCTCCATCCTGTCCTGTATATTCCTGTACTGACCCCTCACACAGCGTGGTCACCACACCTCCATCCTGTCCTGTATATTCCTGTACTGACCCCTCACACAGCGTGGTCACCTCACCTCCATCCTGTCCTGTATATTCCTGTACTGACCCCTCACACAGCGTGGTCACCTCACCTCCATCTCATCCTGTATATTCCTGTACTGACCCCTCACACAACGTGGTCACCTCACCTCCATACTGTCCTGTATATTCCTGTACTGACCCCTCACACAGCGTGGTCACCTCACCTCCATCTCATCCTGTATATTCCTGTACTGACCCCCCACACAGCGTGGTCACCTCACCTCCATCTCATCCTGTCCTGTATATTCCTGTACTGACCCCTCACACAGCGTGGTCACCTCACCTCCATCTCATCCTGTATATTCCTGTACTGACCCCCCACACAGCGTGGTCACCTCACCTCCATCTCATCCTGTCCTGTATATTCCTGTACTGACCCCTCACACAGCGTGGTCACCTCACCTCCATCTCATCCTGTATATTCCTGTACTGACCCCCCACACAGCGTGGTCACCTCACCTCCATCTCATCCTGTCCTGTATATTCCTGTACTGACCCCCCACACAGCGTGGTCCTCACACCTCCATCCTTTCCTGTATATTCCTGTACTGACCCCCCACACAGCGCTGTCACCTCACCTCCATCCTGTCCTGTATATTCCTGTACTGACCCCTCACACAGCGTGGTCACCTCACCTCCATCCTGTCCTGTATATTCCTGTACTGACCCCTCACACAACGTGGTCATCACACCTCCATCCTGTCCTGTATATTCCTGTACTGACCCCTCACACAGCGTGGTCACCTCACCTCCATCCTGTCCTGTATATTCCTGTACTGACCCCTCACACAGCGTGGTCACCTCACCTCCATCCTGTCCTGTATATTCCTGTACTGACCCCTCACACAGCGTGGTCACCTCACCTCCATCCTGTCCTGTATATTCCTGTACTGACCCCTCACACAGCGTGGTCACCACACCTCCATCTCATCCTGTATATTCCTGTACTGACCCCTCACACAACGTGGTCACCTCACCTCCATCTCATCCTGTATATTCCTGTACTGACCCCTCACACGGCGTGGTCACCTCACCTCCATCCTGTCCTGTATATTCCTGTACTGACCCCCCACACAGCGTGGTCACCTCACCTCCATCCTGTCCTGTATATTCCTGTACTGACCCCTCACACAGCGTGGTCACCTCACCTCCATCCTGTCCTGTATATTCCTGTACTGACCCCTCACACAGCGTGGTCACCACACCTCCATCTCATCCTGTATATTCCTGTACTGACCCCTCACACAGCGTGGTCACCTCACCTCCATCTCATCCTGTATATTCCTGTACTGACCCCTCACACAACGTGGTCACCACACCTCCATCCTGTCCTGTATATTCCTGTACTGACCCCTCACACAACGTGGTCACCTCACCTCCATCCTGTCCTGTATATTCCTGTACTGACCCCTCACACAGCGTGGTCACCACACCTCCATCTCATCCTGTATATTCCTGTACTGACCCCTCACACAACGTGGTCACCACACCTCCATCCTGTCCTGTATATTCCTGTACTGACCCCTCACACAGCGTGGTCACCTCACCTCCATCCTGTCCTGTATATTCCTGTACTGACCCCTCACACAGCGTGGTCACCTCACCTCCATCTCATCCTGTATATTCCTGTACTGACCCCTCACACAGCGTGGTCACCTCACCTCCATCCTGTCCTGTATATTCCTGTACTGACCCCTCACACAACGTGGTCACCACACCTCCATCTCATCCTGTATATTCCTGTACTGACCCCTCACACAACGTGGTCACCACACCTCCATCTCATCCTGTATATTCCTGTACTGACCCCTCACACAGCGTGGTCACCTCACCTCCATCCTGTCCTGTATATTCCTGTACTGACCCCCCCACACAGCGTGGTCACCTCACCTCCATCTCATCCTGTATATTCCTGTACTGACCCCTCACACAGCGTGGTCACCTCACCTCCATCCTGTCCTGTATATTCCTGTACTGACCCCTCACACAGCGTGGTCACCTCACCTCCATCTCATCCTGTATATTCCTGTACTGACCCCTCACACAGCGTGGTCACCACACCTCCATCTCATCCTGTATATTCCTGTACTGACCCCCCACACAGCGTGGTCACCACACCTCCATCCTGTCCTGTATATTCCTTTACTGACCCCTCACACAGCGTGGTCACCTCACCTCCATCTCATCCTGTATATTCCTGTACTGACCCCTCACACAACGTGGTCACCTCACCTCCATCCTGTCCTGTATATTCCTGTACTGACCCCTCACACAGCGTGGTCACCACACCTCCATCTCATCCTGTATATTCCTGTACTGACCCCTCACACAACGTGGTCACCTCACCTCCATCCTGTCCTGTATATTCCTGTACTGACCCCTCACACAGCGTGGTCACCTCACCTCCATCCTGTCCTGTATATTCCTGTATTGACCCCTCACACAACGTGGTCACCTCACCTCCATCCTGTCCTGTATATTCCTGTACTGACCCCTCACACAGCGTGGTCACCTCACCTCCATCCTGTCCTGTATATTCCTGTACTGACCCCTCACACAGCGTGGTCACCACACCTCCATCCTGTCCTGTATATTCCTGTACTGACCCCTCACACAGCGTGGTCACCTCACCTCCATCCTGTCCTGTATATTCCTGTACTGACCCCTCACACAACGTGGTCACCTCACCTCCATCTCATCCTGTCCTGTATATTCCTGTACTGACCCCTCACACAGCGTGGTCACCACACCTCCATCTCATCCTGAATATTCCTGTACTGACCCCCCACACAGCGTGGTCACCACACCTCCATCCTGTCCTGTATATTCCTGTACTGACCCCTCACACAACGTGGTCACCTCACCTCCATCCTGTCCTGTATATTCCTGTACTGACCCCCCCACACAGCGTGGTCATCTCACCTCCATCCTGTCCTGTATATTCCTGTACTGACCCCTCACACAACGTGGTCACCTCACCTCCATCCTGTCCTGTATATTCCTGTACTGACCCCTCACACAACGTGGTCACCTCACCTCCATCCTGTCCTGTATATTCCTGTACTGACCCCTCACACAGCGTGGTCACCTCACCTCCATCTCATCCTGTATATTCCTGTACTGACCCCTCACACAGCGTGGTCACCTCACCTCCATCTCATCCTGTATATTCCTGTACTGACCCCTCACACAACGTGGTCACCTCACCTCCATCCTGTCCTGTATATTCCTGTACTGACCCCTCACACAGCGTGGTCCTCACACCTCCATCCTGTCCTGTATATTCCTGTACTGACCCCTCACACAATGTGGTCACCTCACCTCCATCCTGTCCTGTATATTCCTGTACTGACCCCTCACACAGCGTGGTCCCCACACCTCCATCCTGTCCTGTATATTCCTGTACTGACCCCTCACACAGCGTGGTCACCTCACCTCCATCTCATCCTGTATATTCCTGTACTGACCCCTCACACAACGTGGTCACCACACCTCCATCCTGTCCTGTATATTCCTGTACTGACCCCTCACACAGCGTGGTCACCTCACCTCCATCTCATCCTGTATATTCCTGTACTGACCCCTCACACAGCGTGGTCACCTCACCTCCATCCTGTCCTGTATATTCCTGTACTGACCCCTCACACAGTGTGGTCACCTCACCTCCACCTCATCCTGTATATTCCTGTACTGACCCCTCACACAACGTGGTCACCTCACCTCCATCTCATCCTGTATATTCCTGTACTGACCCCTCACACAGCGTGCTCACCTCACCTCCATCCTGTCCTGTATATTACTGTACTGACCCCTCACACAGTGTGGTCACCTCACCTCCATCTCATCCTGTATATTCCTGTACTGACCCCTCACACAACGTGGTCACCTCACCTCCATCTCATCCTGTATATTCCTGTACTGACCCCTCACACAGCGTGGTCACCTCACCTCCATCCTGTCCTGTATATTACTGTACTGACCCCTCACACAGTGTGGTCACCTCACCTCCATCTCATCCTGTATATTCCTGTACTGACCCCTCACACAGCGTGGTCACCTCACCTCCATCTCATCCTGTATATTCCTGTACTGACCCCTCACACAGCGTGCTCACCTCACCTCCATCTCATCCTGTATATTCCTGTACTGACCCCTCACACAGCATGGTCACCTCATCTCCATCCTGTCCTGTATATTCCTGTACTGACCCCTCACACAGCGTGGTCACCTCACCTCCATCTCATCCTGTATATTCCTGTACTGACCCCTCACACAACGTGGTCACCTCACCTCCATCCTGTCCTGTATATTCCTGTACTGACCCCTTACACAGCGTGGTCACCACACCTCCATCCTGTCCTGTATATTCCTGTACTGACCCCTCACACAGCGTGGTCACCTCACCTCCATCTCATCCTGTATATTCCTGTACTGACCCCCCACACAGCGTGGTCACCTCACCTCCATCTCATCCTGTCCTGTATATTCCTGTACTGACCCCTCACACAGTGTGGTCACCACACCTCCATCCTGTCCTGTATATTCCTGTACTGACCCTTCACACAGCGTGGTCCTCACACCTCCATCCTTTCCTGTATATTCCTGTACTGACCCCCCACACAGCGCTGTCACCTCACCTCCATCCTGTCCTGTATATTCCTGTACTGACCCCTCACACAACGTGGTCACCTCACCTCCATCCTGTCCTGTATATTCCTGTACTGACCCCTCACACAACGTGGTCACCTCACCTCCATCTCATCCTGTATATTCCTGTACTGACCCCTCACACAACGTGGTCACCTCACCTCCATCCTGTCCTGTATATTCCTGTACTGACCCCCCACACAGCGCTGTCACCTCACCTCCATCCTGTCCTGTATATTCCTGTACTGACCCCTCACACAGCGTGGTCACCTCACCTCCATCTCATCCTGTATATTCCTGTACTGACCCCTCACACAGCGTGGTCACCTCACCTCCATCCTGTCCTGTATATTCCTGTACTGACCCCCCACACAACGTGGTCACCACACCTCCATCCTGTCCTGTATATTCCTGTACTGACCCCTCACACAACGTGGTCACCTCACCTCTATCCTGTCCTGTATATTCCTGTACTGACCCCTCACACAGCGTGGTCACCTCACCTCCATCTCATCCTGTATATTCCTGTACTGACCCCCCACACAGCGTGGTCACCTCACCTCCATCTCATCCTGTATATTCCTGTACTGACCCCTCACACAGCGTGGTCACCTCACCTCCATCTCATCCTGTATATTCCTGTACTGACCCCTCACACAGCGTGGTCACCTCACCTCCATCTCATCCTGTATATTCCTGTACTGACCCCTCACACAGCGTGGTCCTCACACCTCCATCCTGTCCTTTATACTCCTGTACTGACCCCTCACACAGCGTGGTCACCTCACCTCCATCTCATCCTGTATATTCCTGTACTGACCCCTCTCACAGCGTGGTCACCTCACCTCCATCTCATCCTGTATATTCCTGTACTGACCCCTCACACAGCGTGGTCCTCACACCTCCATCCTGTCCTGTATATTCCTGTACTGACCCCTCACACAACGTGGTCACCTCACCTCCATCTCATCCTGTATATTCCTGTACTGACCCCTCACACAGCGTGGTCACCTCACCTCCATCCTGTCCTGTATATTCCTGTACTGACCCCTCACACAGCGTGGTCACCTCACCTCCATCCTGTCCTGTATATTCCTGTACTGACCCCTCACACAGCGTGGTCACCTCACCTCCATCCTGTCCTGTATATTCCTGTACTGACCCTCCACACAGCGTGGTCACCACACCTCCATCCTGTCCTGTATATTCCTGTACTGACCCCTCACACAGCGTGGTCACCACACCTCCATCCTGTCCTGTATATTCCTGTACTGACCCCTCACACAGCGTGGTCACCTCACCTCCATCTCATCCTGTATATTCCTGTACTGACCCCTCACACAACGTGGTCCTCACACCTCCATCCTGTCCTGTATATTCCTGTACTGACCCCTCACACAGTGTGGTCACCTCACCTCCATCTCATCCTGTATATTCCTGTACTGACCCCTCACACAGCGTGGTCACCTCACCTCCATCCTGTCCTGTATATTCCTGTACTGACCCCTCACACAGCGTGGTCACCACACCTCCATCCTGTCCTGTATATTCCTGTACTGACCCCTCACACAGCGTGGTCACCTCACCTCCATCCTGTCCTGTATATTCCTGTACTGACCCCTCACACAGCGTGGTCACCTCACCTCATCCTGTATATTCCTGTACTGACCCCTCACACAGCGTGGTCACCTCACCTCATCCTGTATATTCCTGTACTGACCCCTCACACAGCGTGGTCACCTCACCTCCATCTCATCCTGTATATTCCTGTACTGACCCCTCACACAACGTGGTCACCTCACCTCCATCCTGTCCTGTATATTCCTGTACTGACCCCTCACACAACGTGGTCACCTCACCTCCATCCTGTCCTGTATATTCCTGTACTGACCCCTCACACAGCGTGGTCACCTCACCTCCATCTCATCCTGTATATTCCTGTACTGACCCCTCACATAGCGTGGTCACCTCACCTCCATCCTGTCCTGTATATTCCTGTACTGACCCCTCACACAGCGTGGTCACCTCACCTCATCCTGTATATTCCTGTACTGACCCCTCACACAGCGTGGTCACCTCACCTCCATCCTGTCCTGTATATTCCTGTACTGACCCCTCACACAGCGTGGTCACCTCACCTCCATCTCATCCTGTATATTCCTGTACTGACCCCTCACACAGCGTGGTCACCTCACCTCCATCCTGTCCTGTATATTCCTGTACTGACCCCTCACACAGCGTGGTCACCTCACCTCCATCCTGTCCTGTATATTCCTGTACTGACCCCTCACACAACGTGGTCACCACACCTGCATCCTGTCCTGTATATTCCTGTACTGACCCCTCACACAGCGTGGTCACCTCACCTCCATCCTGTCCTGTATATTCCTGTACTGACCCCTCACACAGCGTGGTCACCTCACCTCCATCCTGTCCTGTATATTCCTGTACTGACCCCTCACACAACGTGGTCACCTCACCTCCATCCTGTCCTGTATATTCCTGTACTGACCCCTCACACAACGTGGTCACCTCACCTCCATCCTGTCCTGTATATTCCTGTACTGACCCCTCACACAGTGTGGTCCTCACACCTCCATCTCATCCTGTATATTCCTGTACTGACCCCTCACACAGCGTGGTCACCTCACCTCCATCCTGTCCTGTATATTCCTGTACTGACCCCTCACACAACGTGGTCACCTCACCTCCATCTCATCCTGTATATTCCTGTACTGACCCCTCACACAACGTGGTCACCTCACCTCCATCTCATCCTGTATATTCCTGTACTGACCCCTCACACAACGTGGTCACCTCACCTCCATCCTGTCCTGTATATTCCTGTACTGACCCCTCACACAACGTGGTCACCTCACCTCCATCCTGTCCTGTATATTCCTGTACTGACCCCTCACAGAGCGTGGTCACCACACCTCCATCCTGTCCTGTATATTCCTGTACTGACCCCTCACACAACGTGGTCACCTCACCTCCATCCTGTCCTGTATATTCCTGTACTGACCCCTCACACAGCGTGGTCACCTCACCTCCATCCTGTCCTGTATATTCCTTTACTGACCCCTCACACAACGTGGTCACCACACCTCCATCCTGTCCTGTATATTCCTTTACTGACCCCTCACACAACGTGGTCACCACACCTCCATCCTGTCCTGTATATTCCTGTACTGACCCCTCACACAGCGTGGTCACCTCACCTCCATCCTGTCCTGTATATTCCTGTACTGACCCCTCACACAACGTGGTCACCACACCTCCATCCTGTCCTGTATATTCCTGTACTGACCCCTCACACAGCGTGGTCACCTCACCTCCATCCTGTCCTGTATATTCCTGTACTGACCCCTCACACAGCGTGGTCACCTCACCTCCATCCTGTCCTGTATATTCCTGTACTGACCCCTCACACAGCGTGGTCACCTCACCTCCATCCTGTCCTGTATATTCCTGTACTGACCCCCCACACAGCGTGGTCACCACACCTCCATCCTGTCCTGTATATTCCTGTACTGACCCCTCACACAACGTGGTCACCTCACCTCCATCTCATCCTGTATATTCCTGTACTGACCCCCCACACAGCGTGGTCACCACACCTCCATCCTGTCCTGTATATTCCTGTACTGACCCCTCACACAACGTGGTCACCTCACCTCCATCCTGTCCTGTATATTCCTGTACTGACCCCTCACACAGCGTGGTCACCTCACCTCCATCCTGTCCTGTATATTCCTGTACTGATCCCTCACACGACGTGGTCACCACACCTCCATCCTTTCCTGTATATTCCTGTACTGACCCCTCACACAGCGTGGTCACCATACCTCCATCCTGTCCTGTATATTCCTGTACTGACCCCTCACACAGCGTGGTCACCTCACCTCCATCCTGTCCTGTATATTCCTGTACTGACCCCCCACACAGCGTGGTCCTCACACCTCCATCCTGTCCTGTATATTCCTGTACTGACCCCTCACACAGCGTGGTCACCATACCTCCATCCTGTCCTGTATATTCCTGTACTGACCCCTCACACAGCGTGGTCACCTCACCTCCATCCTGTCCTGTATATTCCTGTACTGACCCCCCACACAGCGTGGTCACCTCACCTCCATCCTGTCCTGTATATTCCTGTACTGACCCCTCACACAACGTGGTCACCTCACCTCCATCCTGTCCTGTATATTCCTGTACTGACCCCTCACACAGCGTGGTCACCACACCTCCATCCTGTCCTGTATATTCCAGTACTGACCCCTCACACAGCGTGGTCACCTCACCTCCATCCTGTCCTGTATATTCCTGTACTGACCCCCCACACAGCGTGGTCACCTCACCTCCATCCTGTCCTGTATATTCCTGTACTGACCCCTCACACAACGTGGTCACCTCACCTCCATCCTGTCCTGTATATTCCAGTACTGACCCCTCACACAGCGTGGTCCCCACACCTCCATCCTGTCCTGTATATTCCTGTACTAACCCCTCACACAGCGTGGTCACCTCACCTCCATCTCATCCTGTATATTCCTGTACTGACCCCTCACACAGCGTGGTCACCTCACCTCCATCCTGTCCTGTATATTCCTGTACTGACCCCTCACACAACGTGGTCACCTCACCTCCATCCTGTCCTGTATATTCCTGTACTGACCCCTCACACAGCGTGGTCACCTCACCTCCATCCTGTCCTGTATATTCCTGTACTGACCCCTCACACAACGTGGTCACCTCACCTCCATCCTGTCCTGTATATTCCTGTACTGACCCCTCACACAGCGTGGTCCCCACACCTCCATCCTTTCCTGTATATTCCTGTACTGACCCCTCACACAGCGTGGTCACCTCACCTCCATCTCATCCTGTATATTCCTGTACTGACCCCTCACACAACGTGGTCACCTCACCTCCATCCTGTCCTGTATATTCCTGTACTGACCCCTCACACAGCGTGGTCACCTCACCTCCATCTCATGCTGTATATTCCTGTACTGACCCCTCACACAGCGTGGTCACCTCACCTCCATCCTGTCCTGTATATTCCTGTACTGACCCCTCACACAACGTGGTCACCTCACCTCCATCCTGTCCTGTATATTCCTGTACTGACCCCTCACACAGCGTGGTCACCACACCTCCATCCTGTCCTGTATATTCCTGTACTGACCCCTCACACAGCGTGGTCACCTCACCTCCATCTCATCCTGTATATTCCTGTACTGACCCCTCACACAGCGTGGTCACCTCACCTCCATCTCATCCTGTATATTCCTGTACTGACCCCTCACACAGCGTGGTCACCTCACCTCCATCCTGTCCTGTATATTCCTGTACTGACCCCTCACACAACGTGGTCACCTCACCTCCATCCTGTCCTGTATATTCCTGTACTGACCCCTCACACAGCGTGGTCACCTCACCTCCATCCTGTCCTGTATATTCCTGTACTGACCCCTCACACAGCGTGGTCACCACACCTCCATCCTGTCCTGTATATTCCTGTACTGACCCCTCACACAGCGTGGTCACCTCACCTCCATCTCATCCTGTATATTCCTGTACTGACCCCTCACACAGCGTGGTCCTCACACCTCCATCCTGTCCTGTATATTCCTGTACTGACCCCTCACACAGTGTGGTCACCTCACCTCCATCTCATCCTGTATATTCCTGTACTGACCCCTCACACAGCGTGGTCACCACACCTCCATCCTGTCCTGTATATTCCTGTACTGACCCCTCACACAGCGTGGTCACCACACCTCCATCCTGTCCTGTATATTCCTGTACTGACCCCTCACACAGCGTGGTCACCACACCTCCATCCTGTCCTGTATATTCCTGTACTGACCCCTCACACAACGTGGTCACCTCACCTCCATCCTGTCCTGTATATTCCTGTACTGACCCCTCACACAGCGTGGTCACCTCACCTCCATCCTGTCCTGTATATTCCTGTACTGACCCCTCACACAGCGTGGTCACCACACCTCCATCCTGTCCTGTATATTCCTGTACTGACCCCTCACACAGCGTGGTCACCTCACCTCCATCTCATCCTGTATATTCCTGTACTGACCCCTCACACAGCGTGGTCACCTCACCTCCATCTCATCCTGTATATTCCTGTACTGACCCCTCACACAGCGTGGTCACCTCACCTCCATCCTGTCCTGTATATTCCTGTACTGACCCCTCACACAGCGTGGTCACCTCACCTCCATCCTGTCCTGTATATTCCTGTACTGACCCCTCACACAGCGTGGTCACCACACCTCCATCCTGTCCTGTATATTCCTGTACTGACCCCTCACACAGCGTGGTCACCTCACCTCCATCCTGTCCTGTATATTCCTGTACTGACCCCCCACACAGCGTGGTCACCTCACCTCCATCTCATCCTGTATATTCCTGTACTGACCCCTCACACAGCGTGGTCACCTCACCTCCATCTCATCCTGTATATTCCTGTACTGACCCCTCACACAGCGTGGTCACCTCACCTCCATCCTGTCCTGTATATTCCTGTACTGACCCCTCACACAGCGTGGTCACCTCACCTCCATCCTGTCCTGTATATTCCTGTAATGACCCCTCACACAGCGTGGTCACCACACCTCCATCCTGTCCTGTATATTCCTGTACTGACCCCTCACACAGCGTGGTCACCTCACCTCCATCTCATCCTGTATATTCCTGTACTGACCCCTCACACAGCGTGGTCACCTCACCTCCATCTCATCCTGTATATTCCTGTACTGACCCCTCACACAACGTGGTCACCTCACCTCCATCCTGTCCTGTATATTCCTGTACTGACCCCTCACACAGCGTGGTCACCTCACCTCCATCCTGTCCTGTATATTCCTGTACTGACCCCTCACACAGCGTGGTCACCACACCTCCATCCTGTCCTGTATATTCCTGTACTGACCCCTCACACAGCGTGGTCACCTCACCTCCATCTCATCCTGTATATTCCTGTACTGACCCCTCACACAGCGTGGTCACCTCACCTCCATCTCATCCTGTATATTCCTGTACTGACCCCTCACACAGCGTGGTCACCTCACCTCCATCCTGTCCTGTATATTCCTGTACTGACCCCTCACACAGCGTGGTCACCTCACCTCCATCCTGTCCTGTATATTCCTGTACTGACCCCTCACACAGCGTGGTCACCTCACCTCCATCCTGTCCTGCATATTCCTGTACTGACCCCTCACACAGCGTGGTCACCTCACCTCCATCCTGTCCTGTATATTCCTGTACTGACCCCCCACACAGCGTGGTCACCTCACCTCCATCTCATCCTGTATATTCCTGTACTGACCCCTCACACAGCGTGGTCACCTCACCTCCATCTCATCCTGTATATTCCTGTACTGACCCCTCACACAGCGTGGTCACCTCACCTCCATCCTGTCCTGTATATTCCTGTACTGACCCCTCACACAGCGTGGTCACCACACCTCCATCCTGTCCTGTATATTCCTGTACTGACCCCTCACACAGCGTGGTCCTCACACCTCCATCCTGTCCTGTATATTCCTGTACTGACCCCTCACACAGCGTGGTCACCACACCTCCATCTCATCCTGTATATTCCTGAACTGACCCCTCACACAGCGTGGTCACCACACCTCCATCCTGTCCTGTATATTCCTGTACTGACCCCTCACACAGCGTGATCACCTCACCTCCATCCTGTCCTGTATATTCCTGTACTGACCCCTCACACAGCGTGGTCACCTCACCTCCATCTCATCCTGTATATTCCTGTACTGACCCCTCACACAGCGTGGTCACCACACCTCCATACTGTCCTGTATATTCCTGTACTGACCCCTCACACAGCATGGTCACCTCACCTCCATCCTGTCCTGTATATTCCTGTACTGACCCCTCACACAGCGTGGTCACCTCACCTCCATCCTGTCCTGTATATTCCTGTACTGACCCCTCACACAGCGTGGTCACCACACCTCCATCCTGTCCTGTATATTCCTGTACTGACCCCTCACACAGCGTGGTCACCACACCTCCATCTCATCCTGTATATTCCTGTACTGACCCCTCACACAACGTGGTCACCTCACCTCCATCCTGTCCTGTATATTCCTGTACTGACCCCTCACACAGCGTGGTCACCTCACCTCCATCTCATCCTGTATATTCCTGTACTGACCCCTCACACAACGTGGTCACCTCACCTCCATCCTGTCCTGTATATTCCTGTACTGACCCCTCACACAGCGTGGTCACCACACCTCCATCCTGTCCTGTATATTCCTGTACTGACCCCTCACACAGCGTGGTCACCTCACCTCCATCCTGTCCTGTATATTCCTGTACTGACCCCTCACACAGCGTGGTCACCTCACCTCCATCTCATCCTGTATATTCCTGTACTGACCCCTCACACAACGTGGTCACCTCACCTCCATACTGTCCTGTATATTCCTGTACTGACCCCTCACACAGCGTGGTCACCTCACCTCCATCTCATCCTGTATATTCCTGTACTGACCCCCCACACAGCGTGGTCACCTCACCTCCATCTCATCCTGTCCTGTATATTCCTGTACTGACCCCTCACACAGCGTGGTCACCTCACCTCCATCTCATCCTGTATATTCCTGTACTGACCCCCCACACAGCGTGGTCACCTCACCTCCATCTCATCCTGTCCTGTATATTCCTGTACTGACCCCTCACACAGCGTGGTCACCTCACCTCCATCTCATCCTGTATATTCCTGTACTGACCCCCCACACAGCGTGGTCACCTCACCTCCATCTCATCCTGTCCTGTATATTCCTGTACTGACCCCCCACACAGCGTGGTCCTCACACCTCCATCCTTTCCTGTATATTCCTGTACTGACCCCCCACACAGCGCTGTCACCTCACCTCCATCCTGTCCTGTATATTCCTGTACTGACCCCTCACACAGCGTGGTCACCTCACCTCCATCCTGTCCTGTATATTCCTGTACTGACCCCTCACACAACGTGGTCATCACACCTCCATCCTGTCCTGTATATTCCTGTACTGACCCCTCACACAGCGTGGTCACCTCACCTCCATCCTGTCCTGTATATTCCTGTACTGACCCCTCACACAGCGTGGTCACCTCACCTCCATCCTGTCCTGTATATTCCTGTACTGACCCCTCACACAGCGTGGTCACCTCACCTCCATCCTGTCCTGTATATTCCTGTACTGACCCCTCACACAGCGTGGTCACCACACCTCCATCTCATCCTGTATATTCCTGTACTGACCCCTCACACAACGTGGTCACCTCACCTCCATCTCATCCTGTATATTCCTGTACTGACCCCTCACACGGCGTGGTCACCTCACCTCCATCCTGTCCTGTATATTCCTGTACTGACCCCCCACACAGCGTGGTCACCTCACCTCCATCCTGTCCTGTATATTCCTGTACTGACCCCTCACACAGCGTGGTCACCTCACCTCCATCCTGTCCTGTATATTCCTGTACTGACCCCTCACACAGCGTGGTCACCACACCTCCATCTCATCCTGTATATTCCTGTACTGACCCCTCACACAGCGTGGTCACCTCACCTCCATCTCATCCTGTATATTCCTGTACTGACCCCTCACACAACGTGGTCACCACACCTCCATCCTGTCCTGTATATTCCTGTACTGACCCCTCACACAACGTGGTCACCTCACCTCCATCCTGTCCTGTATATTCCTGTACTGACCCCTCACACAGCGTGGTCACCACACCTCCATCTCATCCTGTATATTCCTGTACTGACCCCTCACACAACGTGGTCACCACACCTCCATCCTGTCCTGTATATTCCTGTACTGACCCCTCACACAGCGTGGTCACCTCACCTCCATCCTGTCCTGTATATTCCTGTACTGACCCCTCACACAGCGTGGTCACCTCACCTCCATCTCATCCTGTATATTCCTGTACTGACCCCTCACACAGCGTGGTCACCTCACCTCCATCCTGTCCTGTATATTCCTGTACTGACCCCTCACACAACGTGGTCACCACACCTCCATCTCATCCTGTATATTCCTGTACTGACCCCTCACACAACGTGGTCACCACACCTCCATCTCATCCTGTATATTCCTGTACTGACCCCTCACACAGCGTGGTCACCTCACCTCCATCCTGTCCTGTATATTCCTGTACTGACCCCCCCACACAGCGTGGTCACCTCACCTCCATCTCATCCTGTATATTCCTGTACTGACCCCTCACACAGCGTGGTCACCTCACCTCCATCCTGTCCTGTATATTCCTGTACTGACCCCTCACACAGCGTGGTCACCTCACCTCCATCTCATCCTGTATATTCCTGTACTGACCCCTCACACAGCGTGGTCACCACACCTCCATCTCATCCTGTATATTCCTGTACTGACCCCCCACACAGCGTGGTCACCACACCTCCATCCTGTCCTGTATATTCCTTTACTGACCCCTCACACAGCGTGGTCACCTCACCTCCATCTCATCCTGTATATTCCTGTACTGACCCCTCACACAACGTGGTCACCTCACCTCCATCCTGTCCTGTATATTCCTGTACTGACCCCTCACACAGCGTGGTCACCACACCTCCATCCTGTCCTGTATATTCCTGTACTGACCCCTCACACAACGTGGTCACCTCACCTCCATCCTGTCCTGTATATTCCTGTACTGACCCCTCACACAGCGTGGTCACCACACCTCCATCTCATCCTGTATATTCCTGTACTGACCCCTCACACAACGTGGTCACCTCACCTCCATCCTGTCCTGTATATTCCTGTACTGACCCCTCACACAGCGTGGTCACCTCACCTCCATCCTGTCCTGTATATTCCTGTATTGACCCCTCACACAACGTGGTCACCTCACCTCCATCCTGTCCTGTATATTCCTGTACTGACCCCTCACACAGCGTGGTCACCTCACCTCCATCCTGTCCTGTATATTCCTGTACTGACCCCTCACACAGCGTGGTCACCACACCTCCATCCTGTCCTGTATATTCCTGTACTGACCCCTCACACAGCGTGGTCACCTCACCTCCATCCTGTCCTGTATATTCCTGTACTGACCCCTCACACAACGTGGTCACCTCACCTCCATCTCATCCTGTCCTGTATATTCCTGTACTGACCCCTCACACAGCGTGGTCACCACACCTCCATCTCATCCTGAATATTCCTGTACTGACCCCCCACACAGCGTGGTCACCACACCTCCATCCTGTCCTGTATATTCCTGTACTGACCCCTCACACAACGTGGTCACCTCACCTCCATCCTGTCCTGTATATTCCTGTACTGACCCCCCCACACAGCGTGGTCATCTCACCTCCATCCTGTCCTGTATATTCCTGTACTGACCCCTCACACAACGTGGTCACCTCACCTCCATCCTGTCCTGTATATTCCTGTACTGACCCCTCACACAACGTGGTCACCTCACCTCCATCCTGTCCTGTATATTCCTGTACTGACCCCTCACACAGCGTGGTCACCTCACCTCCATCTCATCCTGTATATTCCTGTACTGACCCCTCACACAGCGTGGTCACCTCACCTCCATCTCATCCTGTATATTCCTGTACTGACCCCTCACACAACGTGGTCACCTCACCTCCATCCTGTCCTGTATATTCCTGTACTGACCCCTCACACAGCGTGGTCCTCACACCTCCATCCTGTCCTGTATATTCCTGTACTGACCCCTCACACAATGTGGTCACCTCACCTCCATCCTGTCCTGTATATTCCTGTACTGACCCCTCACACAGCGTGGTCCCCACACCTCCATCCTGTCCTGTATATTCCTGTACTGACCCCTCACACAGCGTGGTCACCTCACCTCCATCTCATCCTGTATATTCCTGTACTGACCCCTCACACAACGTGGTCACCACACCTCCATCCTGTCCTGTATATTCCTGTACTGACCCCTCACACAGCGTGGTCACCTCACCTCCATCTCATCCTGTATATTCCTGTACTGACCCCTCACACAGCGTGGTCACCTCACCTCCATCCTGTCCTGTATATTCCTGTACTGACCCCTCACACAGTGTGGTCACCTCACCTCCACCTCATCCTGTATATTCCTGTACTGACCCCTCACACAACGTGGTCACCTCACCTCCATCTCATCCTGTATATTCCTGTACTGACCCCTCACACAGCGTGCTCACCTCACCTCCATCCTGTCCTGTATATTACTGTACTGACCCCTCACACAGTGTGGTCACCTCACCTCCATCTCATCCTGTATATTCCTGTACTGACCCCTCACACAACGTGGTCACCTCACCTCCATCTCATCCTGTATATTCCTGTACTGACCCCTCACACAGCGTGGTCACCTCACCTCCATCCTGTCCTGTATATTACTGTACTGACCCCTCACACAGTGTGGTCACCTCACCTCCATCTCATCCTGTATATTCCTGTACTGACCCCTCACACAGCGTGGTCACCTCACCTCCATCTCATCCTGTATATTCCTGTACTGACCCCTCACACAGCGTGCTCACCTCACCTCCATCTCATCCTGTATATTCCTGTACTGACCCCTCACACAGCATGGTCACCTCATCTCCATCCTGTCCTGTATATTCCTGTACTGACCCCTCACACAGCGTGGTCACCTCACCTCCATCTCATCCTGTATATTCCTGTACTGACCCCTCACACAACGTGGTCACCTCACCTCCATCCTGTCCTGTATATTCCTGTACTGACCCCTTACACAGCGTGGTCACCACACCTCCATCCTGTCCTGTATATTCCTGTACTGACCCCTCACACAGCGTGGTCACCTCACCTCCATCTCATCCTGTATATTCCTGTACTGACCCCCCACACAGCGTGGTCACCTCACCTCCATCTCATCCTGTCCTGTATATTCCTGTACTGACCCCTCACACAGTGTGGTCACCACACCTCCATCCTGTCCTGTATATTCATGTACTGACCCTTCACACAGCGTGGTCCTCACACCTCCATCCTTTCCTGTATATTCCTGTACTGACCCCCCACACAGCGCTGTCACCTCACCTCCATCCTGTCCTGTATATTCCTGTACTGACCCCTCACACAACGTGGTCACCTCACCTCCATCCTGTCCTGTATATTCCTGTACTGACCCCTCACACAACGTGGTCACCTCACCTCCATCTCATCCTGTATATTCCTGTACTGACCCCTCACACAACGTGGTCACCTCACCTCCATCCTGTCCTGTATATTCCTGTACTGACCCCCCACACAGCGCTGTCACCTCACCTCCATCCTGTCCTGTATATTCCTGTACTGACCCCTCACACAGCGTGGTCACCTCACCTCCATCTCATCCTGTATATTCCTGTACTGACCCCTCACACAACGTGGTCACCTCACCTCCATCCTGTCCTGTATATTCCTGTACTGACCCCTCACACAACGTGGTCACCTCACCTCCATCTCATCCTGTATATTCCTGTACTGACCCCTCACACAACGTGGTCACCTCACCTCCATCCTGTCCTGTATATTCCTGTACTGACCCCTCACACAACGTGGTCACCACACCTCCATCCTGTCCTGTATATTCCTGTACTGACCCCTCACACAGCGTGGTCACCTCACCTCCATCTCATCCTGTATATTCCTGTACTGACCCCTCACACAACGTGGTCACCTCACCTCCATCCTGTCCTGTATATTCCTGTACTGACCCCTCACACAACGTGGTCACCTCACCTCCATCTCATCCTGTATATTCCTGTACTGACCCCTCACACAACGTGGTCACCTCACCTCCATCCTGTCCTGTATATTCCTGTACTGACCCCTCACACAACGTGGTCACCACACCTCCATCCTGTCCTGTATATTCCTGTACTGACCCCTCACACAACGTGGTCACCTCACCTCCATCCTGTCCTGTATATTCCTGTACTGACCCCTCACACAGCGTGGTCACCTCACCTCCATCCTGTCCTGTATATTCCTGTACTGACCCCTCACACAACGTGGTCACCACACCTCCATCTCATCCTGTATATTCCTGTACTGACCCCTCACACAGCGTGGTCACCACACCTCCATCTCATCCTGTATATTCCTGTACTGACCCCTCACACAGCGTGGTCACCACACCTCCATCTCATCCTGTATATTCCTGTACTGACCCCTCACACAACGTGGTCACCACACCTCCATCCTGTCCTGTATATTCCTGTACTGACCCCTCACACAACGTGGTCACCTCACCTCCATCCTGTCCTGTATATTCCTGTACTGACCCCTCACACAGCGTGGTCACCTCACCTCCATCTCATCCTGTATATTCCTGTACTGACCCCTCACACAGCGTGGTCACCACACCTCCATCTCATCCTGTATATTCCTGAACTGACCCCTCACACAACGTGGTCACCTCACCTCCATCCTGTCCTGTATATTCCTGTACTGACCCCTCACACAACGTGGTCACCACACCTCCATCCTGTCCTGTATATTCCTGTACTGACCCCTCACACAGCGTGGTCACCTCACCTCCATCCTGTCCTGTATATTCCTGTACTGACCCCTCACACAGCGTGGTCACCTCACCTCCATCCTGTCCTGTATATTCCTGTACTGACCCCTCACACAACGTGGTCACCTCACCTCCATCCTGTCCTGTATATTCCTGTACTGACCCCTCACACAACGTGGTCACCTCACCTCCATCCTGTCCTGTATATTCCTGTACTGACCCCTCACACAGCGTGGTCACCACACCTCCATCCTGTCCTGTATATTCCTGTACTGACCCCTCACACAGCGTGGTCACCTCACCTCCATCCTGTCCTGTATATTCCTGTACTGACCCCTCACACAACGTGGTCACCTCACCTCCATCCTGTCCTGTATATTCCTGAACTGACCCCTCACACAGCGTGGTCACCTCACCTCCATCCTGTCCTGTATATTCCTGTACTGACCCCTCACACAGCGTGGTCACCACACCTCCATCTCATCCTGTATATTCCTGTACTGACCCCTCACACAGCGTGGTCACCTCACCTCCATCTCATCCTGTATATTCCTGTACTGACCCCTCACACAGCGTGGTCACCTCACCTCCATCTCATCCTGTATATTCCTGTACTGACCCCTCACACAGCGTGGTCACCTCACCTCCATCTCATCCTGTATATTCCTGTACTGACCCCTCACACAGCGTGGTCACCTCACCTCCATCCTGTCCTGTATATTCCTGTACTGACCCCTCACACAGCGTGGTCACCTCACCTCCATCTCATCCTGTATATTCCTGTACTGACCCCTCACACAACGTGGTCACCTCACCTCCATCCTGTCCTGTATATTCCTGTACTGACCCCTCACACAGCGTGGTCACCTCACCTCCATCCTGTCCTGTATATTCCTGTACTGACCCCTCACACAACGTGGTCACCTCACCTCCATCCTGTCCTGTATATTCCTGTACTGACCCCTCACACAACGTGGTCACCACACCTCCATCCTGTCCTGTATATTCCTGTACTGACCCCTCACACAACGTGGTCACCACACCTCCATCTCATCCTGTATATTCCTGTACTGACCCCTCACACAGCGTGGTCACCTCACCTCCATCCTGTCCTGTATATTCCTGTACTGACCCCTCACACAGCGTGGTCACCTCACCTCCATCTCATCCTGTATATTCCTGTACTGACCCCTCACACAGCGTGGTCACCACACCTCCATCTCATCCTGTATATTCCTGTACTGACCCCTCACACAACGTGGTCACCTCACCTCCATCCTGTCCTGTATATTCCTGTACTGACCCCTCACACAGCATGGTCACCTCACCTCCATCCTGTCCTGTATATTCCTGTACTGACCCCTCACACAGCGTGGTCACCTCACCTCCATCCTGTCCTGTATATTCCTGTACTGACCCCCCACACAGCGTGGTCACCACACCTCCATCTCATCCTGTATATTCCTGTACTGACCCCTCACACAACGTGGTCACCTCACCTCCATCCTGTCCTGTATATTCCTGTACTGACCCCTCACACAGCGTGGTCACCTCACCTCCATCTCATCCTGTATATTCCTGTACTGACCCCTCACACAACGTGGTCACCTCACCTCCATCCTGTCCTGTATATTCCTGTACTGACCCCTCACACAGCGTGGTCACCTCACCTCCATCCTGTCCTGTATATTCCTGTACTGACCCCTCACACAGCGTGGTCACCTCACCTCCATCCTGTCCTGTATATTCCTGTACTGACCCCTCACACAACGTGGTCACCTCACCTCCATCCTGTCCTGTATATTCCTGTACTGACCCCTCACACAACGTGGTCACCTCACCTCCATCCTGTCCTGTATATTCCTGTACTGACCCCTCACACAGCGTGGTCACCTCACCTCCATCCTGTCCTGTATATTCCTGTACTGACCCCTCACACAGCGTGGTCACCACACCTCCATCTCATCCTGTATATTCCTGTACTGACCCCTCACACAGCGTGGTCACCACACCTCCATCCTGTCCTGTATATTCCTGTACTGACCCCTCACACAACGTGGTCACCTCACCTCCATCCTGTCCTGTATATTCCTGTACTGACCCCTCACACAGCGTGGTCACCACACCTCCATCTCATCCTGTATATTCCTGTACTGACCCCTCACACAACGTGGTCACCTCACCTCCATCCTGTCCTGTATATTCCTGTACTGACCCCTCACACAGCGTGGTCACCTCACCTCCATCCTGTCCTGTATATTCCTGTACTGACCCCTCACACAACGTGCTCACCTCACCTCCATCCTGTCCTGTATATTCCTGTACTGACCCCTCACACAACGTGGTCACCTCACCTCCGTCCTGTCCTGTATATTCCTGTACTGACCCCTCACACAGCGTGGACTCCTCACCTCCATCCTGTCCTGTATATTCCTGTACTGACCCCTCACACAGCGTGGTCACCACACCTCCATCTCATCCTGTATATTCCTGTACTGACCCCTCACACAGCGTGGTCACCTCACCTCCATCCTGTCCTGTATATTCCTGTACTGACCCCTCACACAACGTGGTCACCTCACCTCCATCCTGTCCTGTATATTCCTGTACTGACCCCTCACACAACGTGGTCACCTCACCTCCATCCTGTCCTGTATATTCCTGTACTGACCCCTCACACAGCGTGGTCACCACACCTCCATCCTGTCCTGTATATTCCTGTACTGACCCCTCACACAACGTGGTCACCTCACCTCCATCCTGTCCTGTATATTCCTGTACTGACCCCTCACACAGCGTGGTCACCTCACCTCCATCCTGTCCTGTATATTCCTGTACTGACCCCTCACACAGCGTGGTCACCACACCTCCATCTCATCCTGTATATTCCTGTACTGACCCCCCACACAGCGTGGTCACCTCACCTCCATCCTGTCCTGTATATTCCTGTACTGACCCCTCACACAACGTGGTCACCACACCTCCATCCTGTCCTGTATATTCCTGTACTGACCCCACACACAACGTGGTCACCACACCTCCATCCTGTCCTGTATATTCCTGTACTGACCCCTCACACAACGTGGTCACCTCACCTCCATCCTGTCCTGTATATTCCTGTACTGACCCCTCACACAGCGTGGTCACCACACCTCCATCTCATCCTGTATATTCCTGTACTGACCCCTCACACAGCGTGGTCACCACACCTCCATCTCATCCTGTATATTCCTGTACTGACCCCTCACACAACGTGGTCACCTCACCTCCATCCTGTCCTGTATATTCCTGTACTGACCCCTCACACAGCGTGGTCACCTCACCTCCATCCTGTCCTGTATATTCCTGTACTGACCCCTCACACAACGTGCTCACCTCACCTCCATCCTGTCCTGTATATTCCTGTACTGACCCCTCACACAACGTGGTCACCTCACCTCCGTCCTGTCCTGTATATTCCTGTACTGACCCGTCACACAGCGTGGTCACCACACCTCCATCTCATCCTGTATATTCCTGTACTGACCCCTCACACAGCGTGGTCACCTCACCTCCATCCTGTCCTGTATATTCCTGTACTGACCCCCCACACAGCGTGGTCACCTCACCTCCATCTCATCCTGTATATTCCTGTACTGACCCCTCACACAACGTGGTCACCTCACCTCCATCCTGTCCTGTATATTCCTGTACTGACCCCTCACACAGCGTGGTCACCTCACCTCCATCCTGTCCTGTATATTCCTGTACTGACCCCTCACACAGCGTGGTCACCTCACCTCCATCCTGTCCTGTATATTCCTGTACTGACCCCTCACACAGCGTGGTCACCTCACCTCCATCCTGTCCTGTATATTCCTGTACTGACCCCTCACACAGCGTGGTCACCTCACCTCCATCCTGTCCTGTATATTCCTGTAGTGACCCCTCACACAGCGTGGTCACCTCACCTCCATCCTGTCCTGTATATTCCTGTACTGACCCCTCACACAACGTGGTCACCTCACCTCCATCCTGTCCTGTATATTCCTGTACTGACCCCTCACACAGCGTGGTCACCACACCTCCATCCTGTCCTGTATATTCCTGTACTGACCCCTCACACAGCGTGGTCACCTCACCTCCATCCTGTCCTGTATATTCCTGTACTGACCCCCCACACAGCGCTGTCACCACACCTCCATCCTGTCCTGTATATTCCTGTACTGACCCCTCACACAGCGTGGTCACCTCACCTCCATCCTGTCCTGTATATTCCTGTACTGACCCCTCACACAACGTGGTCACCACACCTCCATCCTGTCCTGTATATTCCTGTACTGACCCCTCACACAGCGTGGTCACCACACCTCCATCCTGTCCTGTATATTCCTGTACTGACCCCTCACACAGCGTGGTCACCACACCTCCATCTCATCCTGTATATTCCTGTACTGACCCCCCACACAGCGTGGTCACCTCACCTCCATCCTGTCCTGTATATTCCTGTACTGACCCCTCACACAACGTGGTCACCACACCTCCATCCTGTCCTGTATATTCCTGTACTGACCCCACACACAACGTGGTCACCTCACCTGCATCCTGTCCTGTATATTCCTGTACTGACCCCTCACACAACGTGGTCACCTCACCTCCATCCTGTCCTGTATATTCCTGTACTGACCCCTCACACAGCGTGGTCACCTCACCTCCATCCTGTCCTGTATATTCCTGTACTGACCCCTCACACAGCGTGGTCACCTCACCTCCATCCTGTCCTGTATATTCCTGTACTGACCCCTCACACAGCGTGGTCACCACACCTCCATCTCATCCTGTATATTCCTGTACTGACCCCTCACACAGCGTGGTCACCACACCTCCATCTCATCCTGTATATTCCTGTACTGACCCCTCACACAACGTGGTCACCTCACCTCCATCCTGTCCTGTATATTCCTGTACTGACCCCTCACACAGCGTGGTCACCTCACCTCCATCCTGTCCTGTATATTCCTGTACTGACCCCTCACACAACGTGCTCACCTCACCTCCATCCTGTCCTGTATATTCCTGTACTGACCCCTCACACAACGTGGTCACCTCACCTCCGTCCTGTCCTGTATATTCCTGTACTGACCCGTCACACAGCGTGGTCACCTCACCTCCATCCTGTCCTGTATATTCCTGTACTGACCCCTCACACAGCGTGGTCACCTCACCTCCATCCTGTCCTGTATATTCCTGTACTGACCCCTCACACAGCGTGGTCACCACACCTCCATCTCATCCTGTATATTCCTGTACTGACCCCTCACACAGCGTGGTCACCTCACCTCCATCCTGTCCTGTATATTCCTGTACTGACCCCCCACACAGCGTGGTCACCTCACCTCCATCTCATCCTGTATATTCCTGTACTGACCCCTCACACAGCGTGGTCACCTCACCTCCATCTCATCCTGTATATTCCTGTACTGACCCCTCACACAGCGTGGTCACCACACCTCCATCTCATCCTGTATATTCCTGTACTGACCCCTCACACAACGTGGTCACCTCACCTCCATCCTGTCCTGTATATTCCTGTACTGACCCTTCACACAGCATGGTCACCTCACCTCCATCCTGTCCTGTATATTCCTGTACTGACCCCTCACACAGCGTGGTCACCTCACCTCCATCCTGTCCTGTATATTCCTGTACTGACCCCCCACACAGCGTGGTCACCACACCTCCATCTCATCCTGTATATTCCTGTACTGACCCCTCACACAACGTGGTCACCTCACCTCCATCCTGTCCTGTATATTCCTGTACTGACCCCTCACACAGCGTGGTCACCTCACCTCCATCCTGTCCTGTATATTCCTGTACTGACCCCTCACACAGCGTGGTCACCTCACCTCCATCCTGTCCTGTATATTCCTGTACTGACCCCTCACACAGCGTGGTCACCACACCTCCATCCTGTCCTGTATATTCCTGTACTGACCCCTCACACAGCGTGGTCACCTCACCTCCATCCTGTCCTGTATATTCCTGTACTGACCCCTCACACAGTGTGGTCCTCACACCTCCATCCTGTCCTGTATATTCCTGTACTGACCCCTCACACAGCGTGGTCACCTCACCTCCATCCTGTCCTGTATATTCCTGTACTGACCCCTCACACAGCGTGGTCACCACACCTCCATCCTGTCCTGTATATTCCTGTACTGACCTCTCACACAGCGTGGTCACCTCACCTCCATCCTGTCCTGTATATTCCTGTACTGACCCCTCACACAACGTGGTGACCTCACCTCCATCTCATCCTGTATATTCCTGTACTGACCCCTCACACAACGTGGTCACCTCACCTCCATCTCATCCTGTATATTCCTGTACTGACCCCCCACACAGCGTGGTCACCTCACCTCCATCCTGTCCTGTATATTCCTGTACTGACCCCTCACACAGCGTGGTCACCTCACCTCCATCCTGTCCTGTATATTCCTGTACTGACCCCTCACACAGCGTGGTCACCTCACCTCCATCCTGTCCTGTATATTCCTGTACTGACCCCTCACAAAGCGTGGTCACCACACCTCCATCTCATCCTGTATATTCCTGTACTGACCCCTCACACAGCGTGGTCACCTCACCTCCATCCTGTCCTGTATATTCCTGTACTGACCCCTCACACAGCGTGGTCACCACACCTCCATCTCATCCTGTATATTCCTGTACTGACCCCCCACACAGCGTGGTCACCTCACCTCCATCCTGTCCTGTATATTCCTGTACTGACCCCTCACACAACGTGGTCACCACACCTCCATCCTGTCCTGTATATTCCTGTACTGACCCCACACACAACGTGGTCACCACACCTCCATCCTGTCCTGTATATTCCTGTACTGACCCCTCACACAACGTGGTCACCACACCTCCATCTCATCCTGTATATTCCTGTACTGACCCCTCACACAGCGTGGTCACCTCACCTCCATCCTGTCCTGTATATTCCTGTACTGACCCCTCACACAACGTGGTCACCTCACCTCCATCCTGTCCTGTATATTCCTGTACTGACCCCTCACACAGCGTGGTCACCACACCTCCATCTCATCCTGTATATTCCTGTACTGACCCCTCACACAGCGTGGTCACCACACCTCCATCTCATCCTGTATATTCCTGTACTGACCCCTCACACAACGTGGTCACCTCACCTCCATCCTGTCCTGTATATTCCTGTACTGACCCCTCACACAGCGTGGTCACCTCACCTCCATCCTGTCCTGTATATTCCTGTACTGACCCCTCACACAACGTGGTCACCTCACCTCCATCCTGTCCTGTATATTCCTGTACTGACCCCTCACACAACGTGGTCACCTCACCTCCATCCTGTCCTGTATATTCCTGTACTGACCCCTCACACAACGTGGTCACCTCACCTCCGTCCTGTCCTGTATATTCCTGTACTGACCCCTCACACAACGTGGTCACCTCACCTCCATCCTGTCCTGTATATTCCTGTACTGACCCCTCACACAGCGTGGTCACCTCACCTCCATCCTGTCCTGTATATTCCTGTACTGACCCCCCACACAGCGTGGTCACCACACCTCCATCTCATCCTGTATATTCCTGTACTGACCCCTCACACAACGTGGTCACCTCACCTCCATCCTGTCCTGTATATTCCTGTACTGACCCCTCACACAGCGTGGTCACCTCACCTCCATCCTGTCCTGTATATTCCTGTACTGACCCCTCACACAGCGTGGTCACCTCACCTCCATCTCATCCTGTATATTCCTGTACTGACCCCTCACACAGCGTGGTCACCTCACCTCCATCTCATCCTGTCCTGTATATTCCTGTACTGACCCCTTACACAGCGTGGTCACCACACCTCCATCCTGTCCTGTATATTCCTGTACTGACCCCTCACACAGCGTGGTCACCACACCTCCATCCTGTCCTGTATATTCCTGTACTGACCCCTCACACAGCGTGGTCACCTCACCTCCATCCTGTCCTGTATATTCCTGTAGTGACCCCTCACACAGCGTGGTCACCTCACCTCCATCCTGTCCTGTATATTCCTGTACTGACCCCTCACACAACGTGGTCACCTCACCTCCATCCTGTCCTGTATATTCCTGTACTGACCCCTCACACAGCGTGGTCACCTCACCTCCATCTCATCCTGTATATTCCTGTACTGACCCCTCACACAGCGTGGTCACCACACCTCCATCTCATCCTGTATATTCCTGTACTGACCCCTCACACAACGTGGTCACCTCACCTCCATCTCATCCTGTATATTCCTGTACTGACCCCTCACACAGCGTGGTCACCTCACCTCCATCTCATCCTGTATATTCCTGTACTGACCCCTCACACAGCGTGGTCACCTCACCTCCATCCTGTCCTGTATATTCCTGTACTGACCCCTCACACAGCGTGGTCACCTCACCTCCATCTCATCCTGTATATTCCTGTACTGACCCCTCACACAGCGCTGTCACCTCACCTCCATCCTGTCCTGTATATTCCTGTACTGACCCCTCACACAACGTGGTCACCTCACCTCCATCTCATCCTGTATATTCCTGTACTGACCCCCCACACAGCGTTGTCACCTCACCTCCATCTCATCCTGTCCTGTATATTTCTGTACTGACCCCCCACACAGCCTGGTCACCTCACCTCCATCCTGTCCTGTATATTCCTGTACTGACCCCTCACACAACGTGGTCACCTCACCTCCATCCTGTCCTGTATATTCCTGTACTGACCCCTCACACAACGTGGTCACCACACCTCCATCCTGTCCTGTATATTCCTGTACTGACCCCTCACACAGCGCTGTCACCACACCTCCATCCTGTCCTGTATATTCCTGTACTGACCCCTCACACAGCGTGGTCACCACACCTCCATCTCATCCTGTATATTCCTGTACTGACCCCTCACACAGCGTGGTCACCTCACCTCCATCCTGTCCTGTATATTCCTGTACTGACCCCTCACACAGCGTGGTCACCTCACCTCCATCCTGTCCTGTATATTCCTGTACTGACCCCTCACACAGCGTGGTCACCACACCTCCATCTCATCCTGTATATTCCTGTACTGACCCCTCACACAGCGTGGTCACCTCACCTCCATCCTGTCCTGTATATTCCTGTACTGACCCCTCACACAGCGCTGTCACCTCACCTCCATCTCGTCCTGTCCTGTATATTTCTGTACTGACCCCCCACACAGCCTGGTCACCTCACCTCCATCCTGTCCTGTATATTCCTGTACTGACCCCCCACACAGCGCTGTCACCTCACCTCCATCCTGTCCTGTATATTCCTGTACTGACCCCTCACACAACGTGGTCACCTCACCTCCATTCTGTCCTGTATATTCCTTTACTGACCCCTCACACAACGTGGTCACCTCACCTCCATCCTGTCCTGTATATTCCTGTACTGACCCCTCACACAACGTGGTCACCACACCTCCATCCTGTCCTGTATATTCCTGTACTGACCCCTCACACAACGTGGTCACCTCACCTCCATCCTGTCCTGTATATTCCTGTACTGACCCCTCACACAACGTGGTCACCTCACCTCCATCCTGTCCTGTATATTCCTGTACTGACCCCTCACACAGCGTGGTCACCACACCTCCATCTCATCCTGTATATTCCTGTACTGACCCCTTACACAGCGTGGTCACCTCACCTCCATCCTGTCCTGTATATTCCTGTACTGACCCCTCACACAGCGTGGTCACCACACCTCCATCTCATCCTGTATATTCCTGTACTGACCCCTCACACAGCGTGATCACCTCACCTCCATCCTGTCCTGTATATTCCTGTACTGACCCCTTACACAGCGTGGTCACCTCACCTCCATCCTGTCCTGTATATTCCTGTACTGACCCCCCACACAGCGTGGTCACCTCACCTCCATCTCATCCTGTATATTCCTGTACTGACCCCTCACACAGCGTGGTCACCTCACCTCCATCTCATCCTGTATATTCCTGTACTGACCCCTCACACAGCGTGGTCACCACACCTCCATACTGTCCTGTATATTCCTGTACTGACCCCTCACACAGCGTGGTCACCTCACCTCCATCTCATCCTGTATATTCCTGTACTGACCCCTCACACAGCGTGGTCACCTCACCTCCATCTCATCCTGTATATTCCTGTACTGACCCCTCACACAGCGTGGTCACCTCACCTCCATCCTGTCCTGTATATTTCTGTACTGACCCCTCACACAGCGTGGTCACCACACCTCCATCTCATCCTGTATATTCCTGTACTGACCCCTCACACAGCGTGGTCACCTCACCTCCATCCTGTCCTGTATATTCCTGTACTGACCCCTCACACAACGTGGTCACCTCACCTCCATCCTGTCCTGTATATTCCTGTACTGACCCCTCACACAACGTGGTCACCTCACCTCCATCCTGTTCTGTATATTCCTGTACTGACCCCTCACACATCGTGGTCCCCACACCTCCATTCTGTCCTGTATATTCCTGTACTGACCCCTCACACAACGTGGTCACCACACCTCCATCCTGTCCTGTATATTCCTGTACTGACCCCTCACACAGCGTGGTCACCTCACCTCCATCTCATCCTGTATATTCCTGTACTGACCCCTCACACAGCGTGGTCACCTCACCTCCATCCTGTCCTGTATATTCCTGTACTGACCCTCCACACAGAGCTGTCACCTCACCTCCATCCTGTCCTGTATATTCCTGTACTGACCCCTCACACAACGTGGTCACCTCACCTCCATCCTGTCCTGTATATTCCTGTACTGACCCCCCACACAGCGCTGTCACCTCACCTCCATCCTGTCCTGTATATTCCTGTACTGACCCCCCACACAGCGCTGTCACCTCACCTCCATCTCATCCTGTATATTCCTGTACTGACCCCTCACACAGCGTGGTCACCTCACCTCCATCCTGTCCTGTATATTCCTGTACTGACCCCCCACACAGCGTGGTCACCTCACCTCCATCCTGTCCTGTATATTCCTGTACTGACCCCCCACACAGCGCTGTCACCTCACCTCCATCCTGTCCTGTATATTCCTGTACTGACCCCTCACACAGCGTGGTCACCTCACCTCCATCCTGTCCTGTATATTCCTGTACTGACCCCTCACACAACGTGGTCACCTCACCTCCATCCTGTCCTGTATATTCCTGTACTGACCCCTCACACAACGTGGTCACCTCACCTCCATCTCATCCTGTATATTCCTGTACTGACCCCTCACACAACGTGGTCACCACACCTCCATCCTGTCCTGTATCTTCCTGTACTGACCCCTCACACAACGTGGTCACCTCACCTCCATCCTGTCCTGTATATTCCTGTACTGACCCCTCACACAGCGTGGTCACCTCACCTCCATCTCATCCTGTATATTCCTGTACTGACCCCTCACACAGCGTGGTCACCTCACCTCCATTCTGTCCTGTATATTCCTGTACTGACCCCTCACACAGCGTGGTCACCTCACCTCCATCCTGTCCTGTATATTCCTGTACTGACCCCTCACACAGCGTGGTCACCTCACCTCCATCCTGTCCTGTATATTCCTGTACTGACCCCCCACACAGCGTGGTCACCACACCTCCATCTCATCCTGTATATTCCTGTACTGACCCCTCACACAACGTGGTCACCTCACCTCCATCCTGTCCTGTATATTCCTGTACTGACCCCTCACACAGCGTGGTCACCTCACCTCCATCCTGTCCTGTATATTCCTGTACTGACCCCTCACACAGCGTGGTCACCTCACCTCCATCTCATCCTGTATATTCCTGTACTGACCCCTCACACATCGTGGTCCCCACACCTCCATTCTGTCCTGTATATTCCTGTACTGACCCCTCACACAACGTGGTCACCTCACCTCCATCCTGTCCTGTATTTTCCTGTACTGACCCCCCACACAGCGTGGTCACCTCACCTCCATCTCATCCTGTATATTCCTGTACTGACCCCCCACACAGCGTGGTCCCCACACCTCCATCTCATCCTGTCCTGTATATTCCTGTACTGACCCCTCACACAACGTGGTCACCTCACCTCCATCCTGTCCTGTATATTCCTGTACTGACCCCTCACACAGCGTGGTCACCTCACCTCCATCCTGTCCTGTATATTCCTGTACTGACCCCCCACACAGCGTGGTCACCTCACCTCCATCCTGTCCTGTATATTCCTGTACTGACCCCTCACACAGCGTGGTCACCTCACCTCCATCCTGTCCTGTATATTCCTGTACTGACCCCTCACACAGCGTGGTCACCTCACCTCCATCTCATCCTGTATATTCCTGTACTGACCCCTCACACAACGTGGTCACCACACCTCCATCCTGTCCTGTATATTCCTGTACTGACCCCTCACACAGCGTGGTCACCACACCTCCATCTCATCCTGTATATTCCTGTACTGACCCCTCACACAGCGTGGTCACCTCACCTCCATCCTGTCCTGTATATTCCTGTACTGACCCCTCACACAGCGTGGTCACCTCACCTCCATCCTGTCCTGTATATTCCTGTACTGACCCCTCACAGAGCGTGGTCACCACACCTCCATCTCATCCTGTATATTCCTGTACTGACCCCCCACACAGCGTTGTCACCTCACCTCCATCTCATCCTGTCCTGTATATTTCTGTACTGACCCCCCACACAGCCTGGTCACCTCACCTCCATCCTGTCCTGTATATTCCTGTACTGACCCCCCACACAGCGCTGTCACCTCACCTCCATCCTGTCCTGTATATTCCTGTACTGACCCCCCACACAGCGCTGTCACCTCACCTCCATCCTGTCCTGTATATTCCTGTACTGACCCCCCACACAGCGCTGTCACCTCTCCTCCATCCTGTCCTGTATATTCCTGTACTGACCCCTCACACAGCGTGGTCACCTCACCTCCATCCTGTCCTGTATATTCCTGTACTGACCCCTCACACAGCGTGGTCACCTCACCTCCATCCTGTCCTGTATATTCCTGTACTGACCCCCCACACAGCGTGGTCACCACACCTCCATCTCATCCTGTATATTCCTGTACTGACCCCTCACACAACGTGGTCACCTCACCTCCATCCTGTCCTGTATATTCCTGTACTGACCCCTCACACAGCGTGGTCACCTCACCTCCATCTCATCCTGTATATTCCTGTACTGACCCCTCACACAGCGTGGTCCTCACACCTCCATCCTGTCCTGTATATTCCTGTACTGACCCCTCACACAGCGTGGTCACCTCACCTCCATCTCATCCTGTATATTCCTGTACTGACCCCTCACACAGCGTGGTCACCTCACCTCCATCTCATCCTGTATATTCCTGTACTGACCCCTCACACAGCGTGGTCACCTCACCTCCATCCTGTCCTGTATATTCCTGTACTGACCCCTCACACAGCGTGGTCACCTCACCTCCATCCTGTCCTGTATATTCCTGTACTGACCCCTCACACAGCGTGGTCACCTCACCTCCATCCTGTCCTGTATATTCCTGCACTGACCCCTCACACAACGTGGTCACCTCACCTCCATCCTGTCCTGTATATTCCTGTACTGACCCTTCACACAGCATGGTCACCTCACCTCCATCCTGTCCTGTATATTCCTGTACTGACCCCTCACACAGCGTGGTCACCTCACCTCCATCCTGTCCTGTATATTCCTGTACTGACCCCTCACACAGCGTGGTCACCTCACCTCCATCCTGTCCTGTATATTCCTGTACTGACCCCTCACACAGCGTGGTCACCTCACCTCCATCCTGTCCTGTATATTCCTGTACTGACCCCTCACACAGCGCTGTCACCTCACCTCCATCTCGTCCTGTATATTCCTGTACTGACCCCTCACACAGCGTGGTCACCTCACCTCCATCTCATCCTGTATATTCCTGTACTGACCCCTCACACAGCGTGGTCACCTCACCTCCATCTCATCCTGTATATTCCTGTACTGACCCCCCACACAGCGCTGTCACCTCACCTCCATCTCATCCTGTATATTCCTGTACTGACCCCTCACACAGCGTGGTCACCACACCTCCATCCTGTCCTGTATATTCCTGTACTGACCCCCCACACAGCGTGGTCACCTCACCTCCATCCTGTCCTGTATATTCCTGTACTGACCCCCCACACAGCGTGGTTACCACACCTCCATCTCATCCTGTATATTCCTGTACTGACCCCTCACACAACGTGGTCACCTCACCTCCATTCTGTCCTGTATATTCCTGTACTGACCCCTCACACAGCGTGGTCACCTCACCTCCATCCTGTCCTGTATATTCCTGTACTGACCCCTCACACAGCGTGGTCACCTCACCTCCATCCTGTCCTGTATATTCCTGTACTGACCCCTCACACAGCGTGGTCACCTCACCTCCATCCTGTCCTGTATATTCCTGTACTGACCCCTCACACAGCGCTGTCACCTCACCTCCATCTCGTCCTGTATATTCCTGTACTGACCCCTCACACAGCGTGGTCACCTCACCTCCATCTCATCCTGTATATTCCTGTACTGACCCCTCACACAGCGTGGTCACCTCACCTCCATCTCATCCTGTATATTCCTGTACTGACCCCCCACACAGCGCTGTCACCTCACCTCCATCTCATCCTGTATATTCCTGTACTGACCCCTCACACAGCGTGGTCACCACACCTCCATCCTGTCCTGTATATTCCTGTACTGACCCCCCACACAGCGTGGTCACCACACCTCCATCTCATCCTGTATATTCCTGTACTGACCCCTCACACATCGTGGTCACCACACCTCCATCCTGTCCTGTATATTCCTGTACTGACCCCTCACACAACGTGGTCACCACACCTCCATCCTGTCCTGTATATTCCTGTACTGACCCCTCACACAGCGTGGTCCCCTCACCTCCATCTCATCCTGTATATTCCTGTACTGACCCCTCACACAGCGTGGTCACCACACCTCCATCCTGTCCTGTATATTCCTGTACTGACCCCCCACACAGCGTGGTCACCTCACCTCCATCCTGTCCTGTATATTCCTGTACTGACCCCCCACACAGCGTGGTCACCACACCTCCATCTCATCCTGTATATTCCTGTACTGACCCCTCACACATCGTGGTCACCACACCTCCATCCTGTCCTGTATATTCCTGTACTGACCCCTCACACAACGTGGTCACCACACCTCCATCCTGTCCTTTATATTCCTGTACTGACCCCTCACACAGCGTGGTCCCCTCACCTCCATCTCATCCTGTATATTCCTGTACTGACCCCTCACACAGCGTGGTCACCACACCTCCATCTCATCCTGTATATTCCTGTACTGACCCCTCACACAACGTGGTCACCTCACCTCCATCCTGTCCTGTATATTCCTGTACTGACCCCTCACACAACGTGGTCACCTCACCTCCATCCTGTCCTGTATATTCCTGTACTGACCCCTCACACGACGTGGTCACCTCACCTCCATCTCATCCTGTATATTCCTGTACTGACCCCTCACACAACGTGGTCACCTCACCTCCATCCTGTCCTGTATATTCCTGTACTGACCCCTCACACAACGTGGTCACCTCACCTCCATCCTGTCCTGTATATTCCTGTACTGACCCCTCACACAACGTGGTCACCTCACCTCCATCCTGTCCTGTATATTCCTGTACTGACCCCTCACACAACGTGGTCACCTCACCTCCATCCTGTCCTGTATATTCCTGTACTGACCCCTCACACAGCGTGGTCACCTCACCTCCATCCTGTCCTGTATATTCCTGTACTGACCCCTCACACAGCGTGGTCACCTCACCTCCATCTCATCCTGTATATTCCTGTACTGACCCCTCACACAGCGTGGTCACCACACCTCCATCTCATCCTGTCCTGTATATTCCTGTACTGACCCCTCACACAGCGTGGTCACCTCACCTCCATCTCATCCTGTATATTCCTGTACTGACCCCTCACACAGCGTGGTCACCTCACCTCCATCCTGTCCTGTATATTCCTGTACTGACCCCTCACACAGCGTGGTCACCACACCTCCATCTCATCCTGTATATTCCTGTCCTGACCCCCCACACAGCGTTGTCACCTCACCTCCATCTCATCCTGTCCTGTATATTTCTGTACTGACCCCCCACACAGCGTGGTCACCTCACCTCCATCCTGTCCTGTATATTCCTGTACTGACCCCTCACACAGCGTGGTCACCACACCTCCATCTCATCCTGTATATTCCTGTACTGACCCCTCACACAGCGTGGTCACCTCACCTCCATCCTGTCCTGTATATTCCTGTACTGACCCCTCACACAACGTGGTCACCACACCTCCATCTCATCCTGTATATTCCTGTACTGACCCCTCACACAGCGTGGTCACCTCACCTCCATCTCATCCTGTATATTCCTGTACTGACCCCTCACACAGCGTGGTCACCTCACCTCCATCCTGTCCTGTATATTCCTGTACTGACCCCTCACACAGCGTGGTCACCTCACCTCCATCCTGTCCTGTATATTCCTGTACTGACCCCTCACACAGCGTGGTCACCTCACCTCCATCCTGTCCTGTATATTCCTGTACTGACCCCTCACACAGCGTGGTCACCTCACCTCCATCTCATCCTGTATATTCCTGTACTGACCCCTCACACAGCGTGGTCACCTCACCTCCATCCTGTCCTGTATATTCCTGTACTGACCCCTCACACAGTGTGGTCACCTCACCTCCATCCTGTCCTGTATATTCCTGTACTGACCCCCCACACAGCGTGGTCACCTCACCTCCATCCTGTCCTGTATATTCCTGTACTGACCCCTCACACAGCGTGGTCACCACACCTCCATCCTGTCCTGTATATTCCTGTACTGACCCCCCACACAGCGTGGTCACCTCACCTCCATCCTGTCCTGTATATTCCTGTACTGACCCCTCACACAACGTGGTCACCACACCTCCATCCTGTCCTGTATATTCCTGTACTGACCCCTCACACAGCGTGGTCCCCTCACCTCCATCTCATCCTGTATATTCCTGTACTGACCCCTCACACAGCGTGGTCACCACACCTCCATCTCATCCTGTATATTCCTGTACTGACCCCTCACACAACGTGGTCACCTCACCTCCATCCTGTCCTGTATATTCCTGTACTGACCCCTCACACAGCGTGGTCACCTCACCTCCATCCTGTCCTGTATATTCCTGTACTGACCCCCCACACAGCGTGGTCACCTCACCTCCATCCTGTCCTGTATATTCCTGTACTGACCCCTCACACAGCGTGGTCACCTCACCTCCATCCTGTCCTGTATATTCCTGTACTGACCCCTCACACAACGTGGTCACCTCACCTCCATCCTGTCCTGTATATTCCTGTACTGACCCCTCACACAGCGTGGTCACCACACCTCCATCCTGTCCTGTATATTCCTGTACTGACCCCTCACACAACGTGGTCACCTCACCTCCATCTCATCCTGTATATTCCTGTACTGACCCCTCACACAACGTGGTCACCTCACCTCCATCCTGTCCTGTATATTCCTGTACTGACCCCTCACACAACGTGGTCACCTCACCTCCATCCTGTCCTGTATATTCCTGTACTGACCCCTCACACAACGTGGTCACCACACCTCCATCCTGTCCTGTATATTCCTGTACTGACCCCTCACACAGCGTGGTCACCTCTATCCTGTCCTGTATATTCCTGTACTGACCCCTCACACAGCGTGGTCACCTCACCTCCATCTCATCCTGTATATTCCTGTACTGACCCCTCACACAGCGTGGTCACCACACCTCCATCTCATCCTGTATATTCCTGTACTGACCCCTCACACAACGTGGTCACCTCCATCTCATCCTGTCCTGTACATTCCTGTACTGACCCCTCACACAACGTGGTCACCACACCTCCATCCTGTCCTGTATATTCCTGTACTGACCCCTCACACAGCGTGGTCACCTCACCTCCATCTCATCCTGTATATTCCTGTACTGACCCCTCACACAGCGTGGTCACCTCACCTCCATCCTGTCCTGTATATTCCTGTACTGACCCCTCACACAGCGTGGTCACCACACCTCCATCTCATCCTGTATATTCCTGTACTGACCCCTCACACAGCGTGGTCACCTCACCTCCATCCTGTCCTGTATATTCCTGTACTGACCCCTCACACAACGTGGTCACCTCACCTCCATCCTGTCCTGTATATTCCTGTACTGACCCCTCACACAACGTGGTCACCTCACCTCCATCCTGTCCTGTATATTCCTGTACTGACCCCTCACACAGCGTGGTCACCTCACCTCCATCCTGTCCTGTATATTCCTGTACTGACCCCCCACACAGCGTGGTCACCTCACCTCCATCCTGTCCTGTATATTCCTGTACTGACCCCTCACACAGCGTGGTCACCTCACCTCCATCTCATCCTGTATATTCCTGTACTGACCCCTCACACAGCGTGGTCACCTCACCTCCATCTCATCCTGTATATTCCTGTACTGACCCCTCACACAACGTGGTCACCTCACCTCCATCCTGTCCTGTATATTCCTGTACTGACCCCTCACACAGCGTGGTCACCTCACCTCCATCTCATCCTGTATATTCCTGTACTGACCCCTCACACAACGTGGTCACCTCACCTCCATCCTGTCCTGTATATTCCTGTACTGACCCCTCACACAGCGTGGTCACCTCACCTCCATCTCATCCTGTATATTCCTGTACTGACCCCTCACACAGCGTGGTCACCACACCTCCATCCTGTCCTGTATATTCCTGTACTGACCCCTCACACAGCGTGGTCACCTCACCTCCATCCTGTCCTGTATATTCCTGTACTGACCCCTCACACAGCGTGGTCACCTCACCTCCATCTCATCCTGTATATTCCTGTACTGACCCCTCACACAGCGTGGTCACCACACCTCCATCTCATCCTGTATATTCCTGTACTGACCCCTCACACAACGTGCTCACCTCACCTCCATCCTGTCCTGTATATTCCTGTACTGACCCCTCACACAGCGTGGTCACCTCACCTCCATCTCATCCTGTATATTCCTGTACTGACCCCTCACACAGCGTGGTCACCACACCTCCATCCTGTCCTGTATATTCCTGTACTGACCCCTCACACAGCGCTGTCACCTCACCTCCATCTCATCCTGTATATTCCTGTACTGACCCCTCACACAGCGTGGTCACCTCACCTCCATCCTGTCCTGTATATTCCTGTACTGACCCCTCACACAGCGTGGTCACCTCACCTCCATCCTGTCCTGTATATTCCTGTACTGACCCCTCACACAGCGTGGTCACCTCACCTCCATCTCATCCTGTATATTCCTGTACTGACCCCTCACACAGCGTGGTCACCACACCTCCATCCTGTCCTGTATATTCCTGTACTGACCCCTCACACAGCGTGGTCACCTCACCTCCATCTCATCCTGTATATTCCTGTACTGACCCCTCACACAGCGTGGTCACCACACCTCCATACTGTCCTGTATATTCCTGTACTGACCCCTCACACAGCGTGGTCACCTCACCTCCATCCTGTCCTGTATATTCCTGTACTGACCCCTCACACAGCGCTGTCACCTCACCTCCATCTCATCCTGTATATTCCTGTACTGACCCCCCACACAGCGCTGTCACCTCACCTCCATCTCATCCTGTATATTCCTGTACTGACCCCTCACACAGCGTGGTCACCTCACCTCCATCTCATCCTGTATATTCCTGTACTGACCCCTCACACAGCGTGGTCACCACACCTCCATCCTGTCCTGTATATTCCTGTACTGACCCCTCACACAGCGTGGTCACCTCACCTCCATCCTGTCCTGTATATTCCTGTACTGACCCCTCACACAGCGTGGTCACCACACCTCCATCCTGTCCTGTATATTCCTGTACTGACCCCTCACACAGCGTGGTCACCTCACCTCCATCCTGTCCTGTATATTCCTGTACTGACCCCTCACACAGTGTGGTCCTCACACCTCCATCCTGTCCTGTATATTCCTGTACTGACCCCTCACACAACGTGGTCACCTCACCTCCATCCTGTCCTGTATATTCCTGTACTGACCCCTCACACAGCGTGGTCACCTCACCTCCATCCTGTCCTGTATATTCCTGTACTGACCCCTCACACAGCGTGGTCACCTCACCTCCATCCTGTCCTTTATACTCCTGTACTGACCCCTCACACAGCGTGGTCACCTCACCTCCATCCTGTCCTGTATATTCCTGTACTGACCCCTCACACAGTGTGGTCACCTCACCTCCATCCTGTCCTGTATATTCCTGTACTGACCCCTCACACAGCGTGGTCACCTCACCTCCATCCTGTCCTGTATATTCCTGTACTGACCCCTCACACAGCGTGGTCACCTCACCTCAATCCTGTCCTGTATATTCCTGTACTGACCCCTCACACAACGTGGTCACCTCACCTCCATCCTGTCCTGTATATTCCTGTACTGACCCCTCACACAACGTGGTCACCTCACCTCCATCCTGTCCTGTATATTCCTGTACTGACCCCTCACACAGCGTGGTCACCTCACCTCCATCCTGTCCTGTATATTCCTGTACTGACCCCTCACACAACGTGGTCACCTCACCTCCATCCTGTCCTGTATATTCCTGTACTGACCCCCCACACAGCGTGGTCACCTCACCTCCATCTCATCCTGTATATTCCTGTACTGACCCCTCACACAGCGTGGTCACCTCACCTCCATCTCATCCTGTCCTGTATATTCCTGTACTGACCCCTCACACAGTGTGGTCACCACACCTCCATCCTGTCCTGTATATTCCTGTACTGACCCCTCACACAGCGTGGTCACCTCACCTCCATCTCATCCTGTCCTGTATATTCCTGTACTGACCCCTCACACAGCGTGGTCACCTCACCTCCATCTCATCCTGTATATTCCTGTACTGACCCCCCCACACAGCGTGGTCACCTCACCTCCATCCTGTCCTGTATATTCCTGTACTGACCCCCCACACAGCGTGGTCACCTCACCTCCATACTGTCCTGTATATTCCTGTACTGACCCCCCACACAGCGCTGTCACCTCACCTCCATCTCATCCTGTATATTCCTGTACTGACCCCTCACACAACGTGGTCACCTCACCTCCATCCTGTCCTGTATATTCCTGTACTGACCCCTCACACAGCGTGGTCACCTCACCTCCATCCTGTCCTGTATATTCCTGTACTGACCCCTCACACAGCGTGGTCACCACACCTCCATCCTGTCCTGTATATTCCTGTACTGACCCCTCACACAGCGTGGTCACCTCCATCTCATCCTGTCCTGTATATTCCTGTACTGACCCCTCACACAGCGTGGTCACCTCACCTCCATCTCATCCTGTATATTCCTGTACTGACCCCTCACACAGCGTGGTCACCTCACCTCCATCCTGTCCTGTATATTCCTGTACTGACCCCTCACACAACGTGGTCACCTCACCTCCATCTCATCCTGTATATTCCTGTACTGACCCCTCACACAACGTGGTCACCTCACCTCCATCTCATCCTGTATATTCCTGTACTGACCCCTCACACAGCGTGGTCACCCCACCTCCATCTCATCCTGTATATTCCTTTACTGACCCCTCACACAGCGTGGTCACCTCACCTCCATCCTGTCCTGTATATTCCTGTACTGACCCCTCACACAGCGTGGTCACCTCACCTCCATCTCATCCTGTATATTCCTGTACTGACCCCTCACACAACGTGGTCACCTCACCTCCATCCTGTCCTGTATATTCCTGTACTGACCCCTCACACAACGTGGTCACCTCACCTCCATCCTGTCCTGTATATTCCTGTACTGACCCCTCACACAGCGTGGTCACCAAACCTCCATCCTGTCCTGTATATTCCTGTACTGACCCCTCACACAGCGTGGTCACCTCACCTCCATCCTGTCCTGTATATTCCTGTACTGACCCCTCACACAGCGTGGTCACCTCACCTCCATCCTGTCCTGTATATTCCTGTACTGACCCCTCACACAGTGTGGTCCTCACACCTCCATCCTGTCCTGTATATTCCTGTACTGACCCCTCACACAACGTGGTCACCTCACCTCCATCTCATCCTGTATATTCCTGTACTGACCCCCCACACAACGTGGTCACCACACCTCCATCCTGTCCTGTATATTCCTGTACTGACCCCTCACACAGCGTGGTCACCTCACCTCCATCTCATCCTGTATATTCCTGTACTGACCCCTCACACAACGTGGTCACCACACCTCCATCCTGTCCTGTATATTCCTGTACTGACCCCCCACACAACGTGGTCACCACACCTCCATCCTGTCCTGTATATTCCTGTACTGACCCCTCACACAACGTGGTCACCACACCTCCATCCTGTCCTGTATATTCCTGTACTGACCCCTCACACAGCGTGGTCACCTCACCTCCATCTCATCCTGTATATTCCTGTACTGACCCCTCACACAGCGTGGTCACCTCACCTCCATCTCATCCTGTATATTCCTGTACTGACCCCTCACATAGCGTGGTCACCACACCTCCATCCTGTCCTGTATATTCCTGTACTGACCCCTCACACAGCGTGGTCACCTCACCTCCATCCTGTCCTGTATATTCCTGTACTGACCCCTCACACAGCGTGGTCACCTCACCTCCATCCTGTCCTGTATATTCCTGTACTGACCCCTCACACAGCGTGGTCACCACACCTCCATCCTGTCCTGTATATTCCTGTACTGACCCCTCACACAGCGTGGTCACCACACCTCCATCTCATCCTGTATATTCCTGTACTGACCCCTCACACAACGTGGTCACCACACCTCCATCCTGTCCTGTATATTCCTGTACTGACCCCTCACACAGCGCTGTCACCTCACCTCCATCCTGTCCTGTATATTCCTGTACTGACCCCTCACACAACGTGGTCACCTCACCTCCATCTCATCCTGTATATTCCTGTACTGACCCCCCACACAACGTGGTCACCACACCTCCATCCTGTCCTGTATATTCCTGTACTGACCCCTCACACAACGTGGTCACCTCACCTCCATCCTGTCCTGTATATTCCTGTACTGACCCCTCACACAGCGTGGTCACCTCACCTCCATCTCATCCTGTATATTCCTGTACTGACCCCTCACACAGCGTGGTCACCTCACCTCCATCCTGTCCTGTATATTCCTGTACTGACCCCTCACACAGCGTGGTCACCTCACCTCCATCCTGTCCTGTATATTCCTGTACTGACCCCTCACACAACGTGGTCATCTCACCTCCATCCTGTCCTGTATATTCCTGTACTGACCCCCCACACAGCGTGGTCACCTCACCTCCATCTCATCCTGTATATTCCTGTACTGACCCCTCACACAGCGTGGTCACCTCACCTCCATCCTGTCCTGTATATTCCTGTACTGACCCCTCACACAGCGTGGTCACCTCACCTCCATCCTGTCCTGTATATTCCTGTACTGACCCCCCACACAGCGCTGTCACCTCACCTCCATCTCATCCTGTATATTCCTGTACTGACCCCTCACACAACGTGGTCACCTCACCTCCATCCTGTCCTGTATATTCCTGCACTGACCCCTCACACAACGTGGTCACCTCACCTCCATCTCATCCTGTATATTCCTGTACTGACCCCTCACACAGCGTGGTCACCTCACCTCCATCCTGTCCTGTATATTCCTGTACTGACCCCTCACACAGCGTGGTCACCTCACCTCCATCCTGTCCTGTATATTCCTGTACTGACCCCTCACACAGCGTGGTCACCTCACCTCCATCCTGTCCTGTATATTCCTGTACTGACCCCCCACACAGCGTGGTCACCTCACCTCCATACTGTCCTGTATATTCCTGTACTGACCCCCCACACAGCGCTGTCACCTCACCTCCATCTCATCCTGTATATTCCTGTACTGACCCCTCACACAACGTGGTCACCTCACCTCCATCCTGTCCTGTATATTCCTGTACTGACCCCTCACACAGCGTGGTCACCTCACCTCCATCCTGTCCTGTATATTCCTGTACTGACCCCTCACACAGCGTGGTCACCTCACCTCCATCCTGTCCTGTATATTCCTGTACTGACCCCTCACACAGCGTGGTCACCTCACCTCCATCTCATCCTGTATATTCCTGTACTGACCCCTCACACAGCGTGGTCACCTCACCTCCATCCTGTCCTGTATATTCCTGTACTGACCCCTCACACAGCGTGGTCACCTCACCTCCATCCTGTCCTGTATATTCCTGTACTGACCCCTCACACAGCGTGGTCACCACACCTCCATCTCATCCTGTATATTCCTGTACTGACCCCTCACACAGCGTGGTCACCTCACCTCCATACTGTCCTGTATATTCCTGTACTGACCCCCCACACAGCGCTGTCACCTCACCTCCATCTCATCCTGTATATTCCTGTACTGACCCCTCACACAACGTGGTCACCTCACCTCCATCCTGTCCTGTATATTCCTGTACTGACCCCTCACACAGCGTGGTCACCTCACCTCCATCCTGTCCTGTATATTCCTGTACTGACCCCTCACACAGCGTGGTCACCTCACCTCCATCCTGTCCTGTATATTCCTGTACTGACCCCTCACACAGCGTGGTCACCTCACCTCCATCTCATCCTGTATATTCCTGTACTGACCCCTCACACAACGTGGTCACCTCACCTCCATCTCATCCTGTATATTCCTGTACTGACCCCTCACACAGCGTGGTCACCTCACCTCCATCTCATCCTGTATATTCCTGTACTGACCCCTCACACAGCGTGGTCACCTCACCTCCATCCTGTCCTGTATATTCCTGTACTGACCCCTCACACAGCGTGGTCACCTCACCTCCATCCTGTCCTGTATATTCCTGTACTGACCCCTCACACAGCGTGGTCACCTCACCTCCATCCTGTCCTGTATATTCCTGTACTGACCCCTCACACAGCGTGGTCACCTCACCTCCATCCTGTCCTGTATATTCCTGTACTGACCCCTCACACAACGTGGTCACCTCACCTCCATCCTGTCCTGTATATTCCTGTACTGACCCCCCACACAGCGTGGTCACCTCACCTCCATCTCATCCTGTATATTCCTGTACTGACCCCTCACACAGCGTGGTCACCACACCTCCATCTCATCCTGTATATTCCTGTACTGACCCCTCACACAGCGTGGTCACCTCACCTCCATCCTGTCCTGTATATTCCTGTACTGACCCCTCACACAGCGTGGTCACCTCACCTCCATCTCATCCTGTATATTCCTGTACTGACCCCTCACACAGCGTGGTCACCTCACCTCCATCCTGTCCTGTATATTCCTGTACTGACCCCTCACACAGCGTGGTCACCACACCTCCATCTCATCCTGTATATTCCTGTACTGACCCCTCACACAGCGTGGTCACCTCACCTCCATCCTGTCCTGTATATTCCTGTACTGACCCCTCACACAGCGTGGTCACCTCACCTCCATCCTGTCCTGTATATTCCTGTACTGACCCCCCACACAGCGTGGTCACCTCACCTCCATCTCATCCTGTATATTCCTGTACTGACCCCTCACACAGCGTGGTCACCACACCTCCATCTCATCCTGTATATTCCTGTACTGACCCCTCACACAGCGTGGTCACCTCACCTCCATCCTGTCCTGTATATTCCTGTACTGACCCCTCACACAGCGTGGTCACCTCACCTCCATCTCATCCTGTATATTCCTGTACTGACCCCTCACACAGCGTGGTCACCTCACCTCCATCCTGTCCTGTATATTCCTGTACTGACCCCTCACACAACGTGGTCACCACACCTCCATCTCATCCTGTATATTCCTGTACTGACCCCTCACACAGCGTGGTCACCTCACCTCCATCCTGTCCTGTATATTCCTGTACTGACCCCTCACACAGCGTGGTCACCTCACCTCCATCCTGTCCTGTATATTCCTGTACTGACCCCTCACACAGCGTGGTCACCACACCTCCATCCTGTCCTGTATATTCCTGTACTGACCCCCCACACAGCGTGGTCACCTCACCTCCATCCTGTCCTGTATATTCCTGTACTGACCCCTCACACAACGTGGTCACCACACCTCCATCCTGTCCTGTATATTCCTGTACTGACCCCTCACACAGCGTGGTCCCCTCACCTCCATCTCATCCTGTATATTCCTGTACTGACCCCCCACACAGCGTGGTCACCTCACCTCCATCCTGTCCTGTATATTCCTGTACTGACCCCTCACACAACGTGGTCACCACACCTCCATCCTGTCCTGTATATTCCTGTACTGACCCCTCACACAGCGTGGTCACCTCACCTCCATCCTGTCCTGTATATTCCTGTACTGACCCCTCACACAGCGTGGTCACCACACCTCCATCTCATCCTGTATATTCCTGTACTGACCCCCCACACAGCGTTGTCACCTCACCTCCATCTCATCCTGTCCTGTATATTTCTGTACTGACCCCCCACACAGCGTGGTCACCTCACCTCCATCCTGTCCTGTATATTCCTGTACTGACCCCTCACACAGCGTGGTCACCACACCTCCATCTCATCCTGTATATTCCTGTACTGACCCCTCACACAGCGTGGTCACCTCACCTCCATCCTGTCCTGTATATTCCTGTACTGACCCCTCACACAACGTGGTCACCTCACCTCCATCCTGTCCTGTATATTCCTGTACTGACCCCTCACACAACGTGGTCACCTCACCTCCATCCTGTCCTGTATATTCCTGTACTGACCCCTCACACAGCGTGGTCACCTCACCTCCATCCTGTCCTGTATATTCCTGTACTGACCCCCCACACAGCGCTGTCACCTCACCTCCATCCTGTCCTGTATATTCCTGTACTGACCCCTCACACAGCGTGGTCACCTCACCTCCATCCTGTCCTGTATATTCCTGTACTGACCCCTCACACAGCGTGGTCACCACACCTCCATCTCATCCTGTATATTCCTGTACTGACCCCTCACACAACGTGGTCACCTCACCTCCATCCTGTCCTGTATATTCCTGTACTGACCCCTCACACAACGTGGTCACCTCACCTCCATCCTGTCCTGTATATTCCTGTACTGACCCCTCACACAACGTGGTCACCTCACCTCCATCTCATCCTGTATATTCCTGTACTGACCCCTCACACAACGTGGTCACCACACCTCCATCCTGTCCTGTATATTCCTGTACTGACCCCTCACACAGCGTGGTCACCTCACCTCCATCTCATCCTGTATATTCCTGTACTGACCCCTCACACAGCGTGGTCACCTCACCTCCATCTCATCCTGTATATTCCTGTACTGACCCCTCACACAGCGTGGTCACCTCACCTCCATCTCATCCTGTATATTCCTGTACTGACCCCTCACACAACGTGGTCACCACACCTCCATCTCATCCTGTATATTCCTGTACTGACCCCTCACACAGCGTGGTCACCTCACCTCCATCCTGTCCTGTATATTCCTGTACTGACCCCTCACACAACGTGGTCACCTCACCTCCATCTCATCCTGTATATTCCTGTACTGACCCCTCACACAACGTGGTCACCTCACCTCCATCCTGTCCTGTATATTCCTGTACTGACCCCTCACACAGCGTGGTCACCTCACCTCCATCCTTTCCTGTATATTCCTGTACTGACCCCTCACACAGCGTGGTCACCTCACCTCCATCTCATCCTGTATATTCCTGTACTGACCCCTCACACAACGTGGTCACCTCACCTCCATCCTGTCCTGTATATTCCTGTACTGACCCCTCACACAACGTGGTCACCACACCTCCATCTCATCCTGTATATTCCTGTACTGACCCCTCACACAGCGTGGTCACCTCACCTCCATCCTGTCCTGTATATTCCTGTACTGACCCCTCACACAGCGTGGTCACCTCACCTCCATCTCATCCTGTATATTCCTGTACTGACCCCTCACACAGCGTGGTCACCTCACCTCCATCCTGTCCTGTATATTCCTGTACTGACCCCTCACACAACGTGGTCACCTCACCTCCATCTCATCCTGTATATTCCTGTACTGACCCCTCACACAGCGTGGTCACCTCACCTCCATCTCATCCTGTATATTCCTGTACTGACCCCTCACACAACGTGGTCACCTCACCTCCATCCTGTCCTGTATATTCCTGTACTGACCCCTCACACAGTGTGGTCACCTCACCTCCACCCTGTCCTGTATATTCCTGTACTGACCCCTCACACAGCGTGGTCACCTCACCTCCATCTCATCCTGTATATTCCTGTACTGACCCCTCACACAGCGTGGTCACCACACCTCCATCCTGTCCTGTATATTCCTGTACTGACCCCTCACACAGCGTGGTCACCTCACCTCCATCCTGTCCTGTATATTCCTGTACTGACCCCCCACACAGCGCTGTCACCTCACCTCCATCTCATCCTGTATATTCCTGTACTGACCCCTCACACAGCGTGGTCACCTCACCTCCATCTCATCCTGTATATTCCTGTACTGACCCCTCACACAGCGTGGTCACCTCACCTCCATCTCATCCTGTATATTCCTGTACTGACCCCTCACACAGCGTGGTCACCTCACCTCCATCTCATCCTGTATATTCCTGTACTGACCCCTCACACAGCGTGGTCACCACACCTCCATCCTGTCCTGTATATTCCTGTACTGACCCCTCACACAGCGTGGTCACCTCACCTCCATCCTGTCCTGTATATTCCTGTACTGACCCCTCACACAGCGTGGTCACCTCACCTCCATCCTGTCCTGTATATTCCTGTACTGACCCCTCACACAGCGTGGTCACCACACCTCCATCCTGTCCTGTATATTCCTGTACTGACCCCTCACACAGCGTGGTCACCTCACCTCCATCCTGTCCTGTATATTCCTGTACTGACCCCTCACACAACGTGGTCACCTCACCTCCATCCTGTCCTGTATATTCCTGTACTGACCCCTCACACAGCGTGGTCACCACACCTCCATCCTGTCCTGTATATTCCTGTACTGACCCCTCACACAGCGTGGTCACCTCACCTCCATCCTGTCCTGTATATTCCTGTACTGACCCCCCACACAGCGTGGTCACCTCACCTCCATCTCATCCTGTATATTCCTGTACTGACCCCCCACACAGCGTGGTCACCTCACCTCCATCCTGTCCTGTATATTCCTGTACTGACCCCTCACACAACGTGGTCACCTCACCTCCATCCTGTCCTGTATATTCCTGTACTGACCCCTCACACAGCGTGGTCACCTCACCTCCATCCTGTCCTGTATATTCCTGTACTGACCCCTCACACAACGTGGTCACCTCACCTCCATCCTGTCCTGTATATTCCTGTACTGACCCCCCACACAGCGTGGTCACCTCACCTCCATCTCATCCTGTATATTCCTGTACTGACCCCTCACACAGCGTGGTCACCTCACCTCCATCTCATCCTGTCCTGTATATTCCTGTACTGACCCCTCACACAGTGTGGTCACCACACCTCCATCCTGTCCTGTATATTCCTGTACTGACCCCCCACACAGCGCTGTCACCTCACCTCCATCTCATCCTGTATATTCCTGTACTGACCCCTCACACAACGTGGTCACCTCACCTCCATCCTGTCCTGTATATTCCTGCACTGACCCCTCACACAACGTGGTCACCTCACCTCCATCTCATCCTGTATATTCCTGTACTGACCCCTCACACAGCGTGGTCACCTCACCTCCATCCTGTCCTGTATATTCCTGTACTGACCCCTCACACAGCGTGGTCACCTCACCTCCATACTGTCCTGTATATTCCTGTACTGACCCCCCACACAGCGCTGTCACCTCACCTCCATCTCATCCTGTATATTCCTGTACTGACCCCTCACACAACGTGGTCACCTCACCTCCATCCTGTCCTGTATATTCCTGTACTGACCCCTCACACAGCGTGGTCACCTCACCTCCATCCTGTCCTGTATATTCCTGTACTGACCCCTCACACAGCGTGGTCACCTCACCTCCATCCTGTCCTGTATATTCCTGTACTGACCCCTCACACAGCGTGGTCACCTCACCTCCATCTCATCCTGTATATTCCTGTACTGACCCCTCACACAGCGTGGTCACCTCACCTCCATCCTGTCCTGTATATTCCTGTACTGACCCCTCACACAACGTGGTCACCTCACCTCCATCTCATCCTGTATATTCCTGTACTGACCCCTCACACAACGTGGTCACCTCACCTCCATACTGTCCTGTATATTCCTGTACTGACCCCTCACACAGCGTGGTCACCTCACCTCCATCTCATCCTGTCCTGTATATTCCTGTACTGACCCCCCACACAGCGCTGTCACCTCACCTCCATCTCATCCTGTATATTCCTGTACTGACCCCTCACACAACGTGGTCACCTCACCTCCATCCTGTCCTGTATATTCCTGTACTGACCCCTCACACAGCGTGGTCACCACACCTCCATCTCATCCTGTATATTCCTGTACTGACCCCTCACACAGCGTGGTCACCTCACCTCCATACTGTCCTGTATATTCCTGTACTGACCCCCCACACAGCGCTGTCACCTCACCTCCATCTCATCCTGTATATTCCTGTACTGACCCCTCACACAACGTGGTCACCTCACCTCCATCCTGTCCTGTATATTCCTGTACTGACCCCTCACACAGCGTGGTCACCTCACCTCCATCCTGTCCTGTATATTCCTGTACTGACCCCTCACACAGCGTGGTCACCTCACCTCCATTCTGTCCTGTATATTCCTGTACTGACCCCTCACACAGCGTGGTCACCTCACCTCCATCCTGTCCTGTATATTCCTGTACTGACCCCTCACACAGCGTGGTCACCTCACCTCCATCCTGTCCTGTATATTCCTGTACTGACCCCTCACACAGCGTGGTCACCTCACCTCCATCCTGTCCTGTATATTCCTGTACTGACCCCTCACACAGCGTGGTCACCTCACCTCCATCCTGTCCTGTATATTCCTGTACTGACCCCTCACACAGCGTGGTCACCTCACCTCCATCCTGTCCTGTATATTCCTGTACTGACCCCTCACACAGCGTGGTCACCTCACCTCCATCTCATCCTGTATATTCCTGTACTGACCCCTCACACATCGTGGTCACCACACCTCCATCCTGTCCTGTATATTCCTTTACTGACCCCTCACACAACGTGGTCACCTCACCTCCATCCTGTCCTGTATATTCCTGTACTGACCCCTCACACAGCGTGGTCACCTCACCTCCATCCTGTCCTGTATATTCCTGTACTGACCCCCCACACAGCGTGGTCACCTCACCTCCATCCTGTCCTGTATATTCCTGTACTGACCCCTCACACAACGTGGTCACCTCACCTCCATCCTGTCCTGTATATTCCTGTACTGACCCCTCACACAGCGTGGTCACCTCACCTCCATCCTGTCCTGTATATTCCTGTACTGACCCCCCACACAGCGTGGTCACCTCACCTCCATCCTGTCCTGTATATTCCTGTACTGACCCCTCACACAGCGTGGTCACCTCACCTCCATCTCATCCTGTATATTCCTGTACTGACCCCTCACACAACGTGGTCACCACACCTCCATCCTGTCCTGTATATTCCTGTACTGACCCCACACACAACGTGGTCACCTCACCTCCATCTCATCCTGTATATTCCTGTACTGACCCCCCACACAGCGTGGTCACCTCACCTCCATCTCATCCTGTATATTCCTGTACTGACCCCTCACACAGCGTGGTCACCACACCTCCATCTCATCCTGTATATTCCTGTACTGACCCCTCACACAGCGTGGTCACCACACCTCCATCCTGTCCTGTATATTCCTGTACTGACCCCTCACACAGCGTGGTCACCTCACCTCCATCCTGTCCTGTATATTCCTGTACTGACCCCTCACACAGCGTGGTCACCTCACCTCCATCCTGTCCTGTATATTCCTGTACTGACCCCTCACACAGCGTGGTCACCTCACCTCCATCCTGTCCTGTATATTCCTGTACTGACCCCTCACACAACGTGGTCACCTCACCTCCATCCTGTCCTGTATATTCCTGTACTGACCCCTCACACAGCGTGGTCACCACACCTCCATCTCATCCTGTATATTCCTGTACTGACCCCTCACACAGCGTGGTCACCTCACCTCCATACTGTCCTGTATATTCCTGTACTGACCCCCCACACAGCGCTGTCACCTCACCTCCATCTCATCCTGTATATTCCTGTACTGACCCCTCACACAGCGTGGTCACCTCACCTCCATCCTGTCCTGTATATTCCTGTACTGACCCCTCACACAACGTGGTCACCTCACCTCCATCCTGTCCTGTATATTCCTGTACTGACCCCTCACACAACGTGGTCACCACACCTCCATCTCATCCTGTATATTCCTGTACTGACCCCTCACACAGCGTGGTCACCTCACCTCCATCCTGTCCTGTATATTCCTGTACTGACCCCTCACACAGCGTGGTCACCTCACCTCCATCCTGTCCTGTATATTCCTGTACTGACCCCTCACACAGCGTGGTCACCTCACCTCCATCCTGTCCTTTATACTCCTGTACTGACCCCTCACACAGCGTGGTCACCTCACCTCCATCCTGTCCTGTATATTCCTGTACTGACCCCTCACACAGCGTGGTCACCTCACCTCCATCTCATCCTGTATATTCCTGTACTGACCCCTCACACAGCGTGGTCACCTCACCTCCATCCTGTCCTGTATATTCCTGTACTGACCCCTCACACAGCGTGGTCACCTCACCTCCATCCTGTCCTGTATATTCCTGTACTGACCCCTCACACAACGTGGTCACCACACCTCCATCCTGTCCTGTATATTCTTGTACTGACCCCTCACACAGCGTGGTCCCCTCACCTCCATCTCATCCTGTATATTCCTGTACTGACCCCCCACACAGCGTGGTCACCTCACCTCCATCCTGTCCTGTATATTCCTGTACTGACCCCTCACACAACGTGGTCACCACACCTCCATCCTGTCCTGTATATTCCTGTACTGACCCCTCACACAGCGTGGTCACCTCACCTCCATCCTGTCCTGTATATTCCTGTACTGACCCCTCACACAGCGTGGTCACCACACCTCCATCTCATCCTGTATATTCCTGTACTGACCCCCCACACAGCGTTGTCACCTCACCTCCATCTCATCCTGTCCTGTATATTTCTGTACTGACCCCCCACACAGCGTGGTCACCTCACCTCCATCCTGTCCTGTATATTCCTGTACTGACCCCTCACACAGCGTGGTCACCACACCTCCATCTCATCCTGTATATTCCTGTACTGACCCCTCACACAGCGTGGTCACCTCACCTCCATCCTGTCCTGTATATTCCTGTACTGACCCCTCACACAACGTGGTCACCTCACCTCCATCCTGTCCTGTATATTCCTGTACTGACCCCTCACACAACGTGGTCACCTCACCTCCATCCTGTCCTGTATATTCCTGTACTGACCCCTCACACAGCGTGGTCACCTCACCTCCATCCTGTCCTGTATATTCCTGTACTGACCCCCCACACAGCGCTGTCACCTCACCTCCATCCTGTCCTGTATATTCCTGTACTGACCCCTCACACAGCGTGGTCACCTCACCTCCATCCTGTCCTGTATATTCCTGTACTGACCCCTCACACAGCGTGGTCAGCACACCTCCATCTCATCCTGTATATTCCTGTACTGACCCCTCACACAACGTGGTCACCTCACCTCCATCCTGTCCTGTATATTCCTGTACTGACCCCTCACACAACGTGGTCACCTCACCTCCATCCTGTCCTGTATATTCCTGTACTGACCCCTCACACAACGTGGTCACCTCACCTCCATCTCATCCTGTATATTCCTGTACTGACCCCTCACACAACGTGGTCACCACACCTCCATCCTGTCCTGTATATTCCTGTACTGACCCCTCACACAGCGTGGTCACCTCACCTCCATCTCATCCTGTATATTCCTGTACTGACCCCTCACACAGCGTGGTCACCTCACCTCCATCTCATCCTGTATATTCCTGTACTGACCCCTCACACAGCGTGGTCACCCCACCTCCATCTCATCCTGTATATTCCTGTACTGACCCCTCACACAACGTGGTCACCTCACCTCCATCCTGTCCTGTATATTCCTGTACTGACCCCTCACACAGCGTGGTCACCTCACCTCCATCTCATCCTGTATATTCCTGTACTGACCCCTCACACAGCGTGGTCACCTCACCTCCATCCTGTCCTGTATATTCCTGTACTGACCCCTCACACAACGTGGTCACCTCACCTCCATCTCATCCTGTATATTCCTGTACTGACCCCTCACACAACGTGGTCACCTCACCTCCATCCTGTCCTGTATATTCCTGTACTGACCCCTCACACAGCGTGGTCACCTCACCTCCATCCTTTCCTGTATATTCCTGTACTGACCCCTCACACAGCGTGGTCACCTCACCTCCATCTCATCCTGTATATTCCTGTACTGACCCCTCACACAACGTGGTCACCTCACCTCCATCCTGTCCTGTATATTCCTGTACTGACCCCTCACACAGCGTGGTCACCTCACCTCCATCTCATCCTGTATATTCCTGTACTGACCCCTCACACAGCGTGGTCACCTCACCTCCATCCTGTCCTGTATATTCCTGTACTGACCCCTCACACAACGTGGTCACCTCACCTCCATCTCATCCTGTATATTCCTGTACTGACCCCTCACACAGCGTGGTCACCTCACCTCCATCTCATCCTGTATATTCCTGTACTGACCCCTCACACAACGTGGTCACCTCACCTCCATCCTGTCCTGTATATTCCTGTACTGACCCCTCACACAGTGTGGTCACCTCACCTCCATCCTGTCCTGTATATTCCTGTACTGACCCCTCACACAGCGTGGTCACCTCACCTCCATCTCATCCTGTATATTCCTGTACTGACCCCTCACACAGCGTGGTCACCACACCTCCATCTCATCCTGTATATTCCTGTACTGACCCCTCACACAGCGTGGTCACCACACCTCCATCTCATCCTGTATATTCCTGTACTGACCCCTCACACAGCGTGGTCACCTCACCTCCATCTCATCCTGTATATTCCTGTACTGACCCCTCACACAACGTGGTCACCTCACCTCCATCCTGTACTGTATATTCCTGTACTGACCCCTCACACAGCGTGGTCACCACACCTCCATCCTGTCCTGTATATTCCTGTACTGACCCCTCACACAGCGTGGTCACCTCACCTCCATCCTGTCCTGTATATTCCTGTACTGACCCCCCACACAGCGCTGTCACCTCACCTCCATCTCATCCTGTATATTCCTGTACTGACCCCTCACACAGCGTGGTCACCTCACCTCCATCTCATCCTGTATATTCCTGTACTGACCCCTCACACAGCGTGGTCACCTCACCTCCATCTCATCCTGTATATTCCTGTACTGACCCCTCACACAGCGTGGTCACCTCACCTCCATCTCATCCTGTATATTCCTGTACTGACCCCCCACACAGCGCTGTCACCTCACCTCCATCTCATCCTGTATATTCCTGTACTGACCCCTCACACAGCGTGGTCACCTCACCTCCATCTCATCCTGTATATTCCTGTACTGACCCCTCACACAGCGTGGTCACCACACCTCCATCCTGTCCTGTATATTCCTGTACTGACCCCTCACACAGCGTGGTCACCTCACCTCCATCCTGTCCTGTATATTCCTGTACTGACCCCTCACACAGCGTGGTCACCACACCTCCATCCTGTCCTGTATATTCCTGTACTGACCCCTCACACAGCGTGGTCACCTCACCTCCATCCTGTCCTGTATATTCCTGTACTGACCCCTCACACAACGTGGTCACCTCACCTCCATCCTGTCCTGTATATTCCTGTACTGACCCCTCACACAGCGTGGTCACCACACCTCCATCCTGTCCTGTATATTCCTGTACTGACCCCTCACACAGCGTGGTCACCTCACCTCCATCCTGTCCTGTATATTCCTGTACTGACCCCCCACACAGCGTGGTCACCTCACCTCCATCTCATCCTGTATATTCCTGTACTGACCCCCCACACAGCGTGGTCACCTCACCTCCATCTCATCCTGTATATTCCTGTACTGACCCCTCACACAGCGTGGTCACCTCACCTCCATCCTGTCCTGTATATTCCTGTACTGACCCCTCACACAACGTGGTCACCTCACCTCCATCCTGTCCTGTATATTCCTGTACTGACCCCCCACACAGCGTGGTCACCTCACCTCCATCCTGTCCTGTATATTCCTGTACTGACCCCTCACACAACGTGGTCACCACACCTCCATCCTGTCCTGTATATTCCTGTACTGACCCCTCACACAACGTGGTCACCTCACCTCCATCCTGTCCTGTATATTCCTGTACTGACCCCTCACACAGCGTGGTCACCACACCTCCATCTCATCCTGTGTATTCCTGTACTGACCCCTCACACAACGTGGTCACCTCACCTCCATCCTGTCCTGTATATTCCTGTACTGACCCCTCACACAGCGTGGTCACCACACCTCCATCCTGTCCTGTATATTCCTGTACTGACCCCTCACACAGCGTGGTCACCTCCATCTCATCCTGTCCTGTATATTCCTGTACTGACCCCTCACACAGCGTGGTCACCTCACCTCCATCTCATCCTGTATATTCCTGTACTGACCCCTCACACAGCGTGGTCACCTCACCTCCATCCTGTCCTGTATATTCCTGTACTGACCCCTCACACAACGTGGTCACCTCACCTCCATCTCATCCTGTATATTCCTGTACTGACCCCTCACACAACGTGGTCACCTCACCTCCATCTCATCCTGTATATTCCTGTACTGACCCCTCACACAGCGTGGTCACCACACCTCCATCCTGTCCTGTATATTCCTGTACTGACCCCTCACACAGCGTGGTCACCTCACCTCCATCCTGTCCTGTATATTCCTGTACTGACCCCTCACACAGCGTGGTCACCTCACCTCCATCCTGTCCTGTATATTCCTGTACTGACCCCTCACACAACGTGGTCACCTCACCTCCATCCTGTCCTGTATATTCCTGTACTGACCCCTCACACAACGTGGTCACCTCACCTCCATCTCATCCTGTATATTCCTGTACTGACCCCTCACACAACGTGGTCACCTCACCTCCATCTCATCCTGTATATTCCTGTACTGACCCCTCACACAGCGTGGTCACCAAACCTCCATCCTGTCCTGTATATTCCTGTACTGACCCCTCACACAGCGTGGTCACCTCACCTCCATCCTGTCCTGTATATTCCTGTACTGACCCCTCACACAGTGTGGTCCTCACACCTCCATCCTGTCCTGTATATTCCTGTACTGACCCCTCACACAACGTGGTCACCTCACCTCCATCTCATCCTGTATATTCCTGTACTGACCCCCCACACAACGTGGTCACCACACCTCCATCCTGTCCTGTATATTCCTGTACTGACCCCTCACACAGCGTGGTCACCTCACCTCCATCTCATCCTGTATATTCCTGTACTGACCCCTCACACAACGTGGTCACCACACCTCCATCCTGTCCTGTATATTCCTGTACTGACCCCCCACACAACGTGGTCACCTCACCTCCATCCTGTCCTGTATATTCCTGTACTGACCCCTCACACAGCGTGGTCACCTCACCTCCATCCTGTCCTGTATATTCCTGTACTGACCCCTCACACAGCGTGGTCACCTCACCTCCATCCTGTCCTGTATATTCCTGTACTGACCCCTCACACAACGTGGTCACCTCACCTCCATCCTGTCCTGTATATTCCTGTACTGACCCCCCCACACAGCGTGGTCACCTCACCTCCATCTCATCCTGTATATTCCTGTACTGACCCCTCACACAGCGTGGTCACCTCACCTCCATCTCATCCTGTCCTGTATATTCCTGTACTGACCCCTCACACAGTGTGGTCACCACACCTCCATCCTGTCCTGTATATTCCTGTACTGACCCCCCACACAGCGCTGTCACCTCACCTCCATCTCATCCTGTATATTCCTGTACTGACCCCTCACACAACGTGGTCACCTCACCTCCATCCTGTCCTGTATATTCCTGCACTGACCCCTCACACAACGTGGTCACCTCACCTCCATCTCATCCTGTATATTCCTGTACTGACCCCTCACACAGCGTGGTCACCTCACCTCCATCCTGTCCTGTATATTCCTGTACTGACCCCTCACACAGCGTGGTCACCTCACCTCCATACTGTCCTGTATATTCCTGTACTGACCCCCCACACAGCGCTGTCACCTCACCTCCATCTCATCCTGTATATTCCTGTACTGACCCCTCACACAACGTGGTCACCTCACCTCCATCCTGTCCTGTATATTCCTGTACTGACCCCTCACACAGCGTGGTCACCTCACCTCCATCCTGTCCTGTATATTCCTGTACTGACCCCTCACACAGCGTGGTCACCTCACCTCCATCCTGTCCTGTATATTCCTGTACTGACCCCTCACACAGCGTGGTCACCTCACCTCCATCTCATCCTGTATATTCCTGTACTGACCCCTCACACAGCGTGGTCACCTCACCTCCATCCTGTCCTGTATATTCCTGTACTGACCCCTCACACAACGTGGTCACCTCACCTCCATCTCATCCTGTATATTCCTGTACTGACCCCTCACACAACGTGGTCACCTCACCTCCATACTGTCCTGTATATTCCTGTACTGACCCCTCACACAGCGTGGTCACCTCACCTCCATCTCATCCTGTCCTGTATATTCCTGTACTGACCCCCCACACAGCGCTGTCACCTCACCTCCATCTCATCCTGTATATTCCTGTACTGACCCCTCACACAACGTGGTCACCTCACCTCCATCCTGTCCTGTATATTCCTGTACTGACCCCTCACACAGCGTGGTCACCTCACCTCCATCCTGTCCTGTATATTCGTGTACTGACCCCTCACACAGCGTGGTCACCTCACCTCCATCCTGTCCTGTATATTCCTGTACTGACCCCTCACACAGCGTGGTCACCTCACCTCCATCTCATCCTGTATATTCCTGTACTGACCCCTCACACAACGTGGTCACCTCACCTCCATCTCATCCTGTATATTCCTGTACTGACCCCTCACACAGCGTGGTCACCTCACCTCCATCCTGTCCTGTATATTCCTGTACTGACCCCTCACACAGCGTGGTCACCTCACCTCCATCCTGTCCTGTATATTCCTGTACTGACCCCTCACACAGCGTGGTCACCTCACCTCCATCCTGTCCTGTATATTCCTGTACTGACCCCTCACACAGCGTGGTCACCTCACCTCCATCCTGTCCTGTATATTCCTGTACTGACCCCTCACACAGCGTGGTCACCTCACCTCCATCCTGTCCTGTATATTCCTGTACTGACCCCTCACACAGCGTGGTCACCTCACCTCCATCCTGTCCTGTATATTCCTGTACTGACCCCTCACACAACGTGGTCACCTCACCTCCATCCTGTCCTGTATATTCCTGTACTGACCCCCCACACAGCGTGGTCACCTCACCTCCATCTCATCCTGTATATTCCTGTACTGACCCCTCACACAGCGTGGTCACCACACCTCCATCCTGTCCTTTATACTCCTGTACTGACCCCTCACACAACGTGGTCACCTCACCTCCATCCTGTCCTGTATATTCCTGTACTGACCCCTCACACAGCGTGGTCACCTCACCTCCATCCTGTCCTGTATATTCCTGTACTGACCCCTCACACAACGTGGTCACCTCACCTCCATCCTGTCCTGTATATTCCTGTACTGACCCCTCACACAGCGTGGTCACCTCACCTCCATCCTGTCCTGTATATTCCTGTACTGACCCCCCACACAGCGCTGTCACCTCACCTCCATCCTGTCCTGTATATTCCTGTACTGACCCCTCACACAGCGTGGTCACCTCACCTCCATCTCATCCTGTATATTCCTGTACTGACCCCTCACACAACGTGGTCACCACACCTCCATCCTGTCCTGTATATTCCTGTACTGACCCCTCACACAGCGTGGTCACCTCACCTCCATCCTGTCCTGTATATTACTGTACTGACCCCTCACACAGCGTGGTCACCTCACCTCCATCCTGTCCTGTATATTCCTGTACTGACCCCTCACACAGAGCTGTCACCTCACCTCCATCCTGTCCTGTATATTCCTGTACTGACCTCTCACACAGCGCTGTCACCTCACCTCCATCCTGTCCTGTATATTCCTGTACTGACACCTCACACAGCGCTGTCACCTCACCTCCATCCTGTCCTGTATATTCCTGTACTGACCCCTCACACAGCGCTGTCACCACACCTCCATCCTGTCCTGTATATTCCTGTACTGACCCCTCACACAACGTGGTCACCACACCTCCATCTCATCCTGTATATTCCTGTACCGACCCCTCACACAACGTGGTCACCTCACCTCCATCTCATCCTGTATATTCCTGTACTGACCCCTCACACAACGTGGTCACCTCACCTCCATCTCATCCTGTATATTCCTGTACTGACCCCCCACACAGCGTGGTCACCTCACCTCCATCTCATCCTGTATATTCCTGTACTGACCCCTCACACAGCGTGGTCACCACACCTCCATCTCATCCTGTATATTCCTGTACTGACCCCTCACACAGCGTGGTCACCACACCTCCATCCTGTCCTGTATATTCCTGTACTGACCCCTCACACAGCGTGGTCACCTCACCTCCATCCTGTCCTGTATATTCCTGTACTGACCCCTCACACAGCGTGGTCACCTCACCTCCATCCTGTCCTGTATATTCCTGTACTGACCCCTCACACAGCGTGGTCACCTCACCTCCATCTCATCCTGTATATTCCTGTACTGACCCCTCACACAACGTGGTCACCTCACCTCCATCCTGTCCTGTATATTCCTGTACTGACCCCTCACACAGCGTGGTCACCACACCTCCATCTGATCCTGTATATTCCTGTACTGACCCCTCACACAGCGTGGTCACCTCACCTCCATACTGTCCTGTATATTCCTGTACTGACCCCCCACACAGCGCTGTCACCTCACCTCCATCTCATCCTGTATATTCCTGTACTGACCCCTCACACAACGTGGTCACCTCACCTCCATCCTGTCCTGTATATTCCTGTACTGACCCCTCACACAGCGTGGTCACCTCACCTCCATCCTGTCCTGTATATTCCTGTACTGACCCCTCACACAGCGTGGTCACCTCACCTCCATCCTGTCCTGTATATTCCTGTACTGACCCCTCACACAGCGTGGTCACCTCACCTCCATCCTGTCCTTTATACTCCTGTACTGACCCCTCACACAGCGTGGTCACCTCACCTCCATCCTGTCCTGTATATTCCTGTACTGACCCCTCACACAGCGTGGTCACCTCACCTCCATCCTGTCCTGTATATTCCTGTACTGACCCCTCACACAACGTGGTCACCTCACCTCCATCCTGTCCTGTATATTCCTGTACTGACCCCCCACACAGCGTGGTCACCTCACCTCCATCTCATCCTGTATATTCCTGTACTGACCCCTCACACAGCGTGGTCACCACACCTCCATCCTGTCCTTTATACTCCTGTACTGACCCCTCACACAACGTGGTCACCTCACCTCCATCCTGTCCTGTATATTCCTGTACTGACCCCTCACACAGCGTGGTCACCTCACCTCCATCCTGTCCTGTATATTCCTGTACTGACCCCTCACACAGCGTGGTCACCACACCTCCATCCTGTCCTGTATATTCCTGTACTGACCCCTCACACAGCGTGGTCACCTCACCTCCATCCTGTCCTGTATATTCCTGTACTGACCCCTCACACAGCGTGGTCACCACACCTCCATCCTGTCCTGTATATTCCTGTACTGACCCCTCACACAACGTGGTCACCTCACCTCCATCCTGTCCTGTATATTCCTGTACTGACCCCTCACACAGCGTGGTCACCACACCTCCATCTCATCCTGTATATTCCTGTACTGACCCCTCACACAACGTGGTCACCTCACCTCCATCCTGTCCTGTATATTCCTGTACTGACCCCTCACACAGCGTGGTCACCTTACCTCCATCCTGTCCTGTATATTCCTGTACTGACCCCTCACACAACGTGCTCACCTCACCTCCATCCTGTCCTGTATATTCCTGTACTGACCCCTCACACAACGTGGTCACCTCACCTCCGTCCTGTCCTGTATATTCCTGTACTGACCCCTCACACAGCGTGGACTCCTCACCTCCATCCTGTCCTGTATATTCCTGTACTGACCCCTCACACAGCGTGGTCACCACACCTCCATCTCATCCTGTATATTCCTGTACTGACCCCTCACACAACGTGGTCACCTCACCTCCATCCTGTCCTGTATATTCCTGTACTGACCCCTCACACAGCGTGGTCACCACACCTCCATCCTGTCCTGTATATTCCTGTACTGACCCCTCACACAACGTGGTCACCTCACCTCCATCCTGTCCTGTATATTCCTGTACTGACCCCTCACACAGCGTGGTCACCTCACCTCCATCCTGTCCTGTATATTCCTGTACTGACCCCTCACACAGCGTGGTCACCACACCTCCATCTCATCCTGTATATTCCTGTACTGACCCCCCACACAGCGTGGTCACCTCACCTCCATCCTGTCCTGTATATTCCTGTACTGACCCCTCACACAACGTGGTCACCACACCTCCATCCTGTCCTGTATATTCCTGTACTGACCCCACACACAACGTGGTCACCTCACCTCCATCCTGTCCTGTATATTCCTGTACTGACCCCTCACACAGCGTGGTCACCACACCTCCATCTCATCCTGTATATTCCTGTACTGACCCCTCACACAGCGTGGTCACCACACCTCCATCTCATCCTGTATATTCCTGTACTGACCCCTCACACAACGTGGTCACCTCACCTCCATCCTGTCCTGTATATTCCTGTACTGACCCCTCACACAGCGTGGTCACCTCACCTCCATCCTGTCCTGTATATTCCTGTACTGACCCCTCACACAACGTGCTCACCTCACCTCCATCCTGTCCTGTATATTCCTGTACTGACCCCTCACACAACGTGGTCACCTCACCTCCGTCCTGTCCTGTATATTCCTGTACTGACCCGTCACACAGCGTGGTCACCACACCTCCATCTCATCCTGTATATTCCTGTACTGACCCCTCACACAGCGTGGTCACCTCACCTCCATCCTGTCCTGTATATTCCTGTACTGACCCCCCACACAGCGTGGTCACCTCACCTCCATCTCATCCTGTATATTCCTGTACTGACCCCTCACACAACGTGGTCACCTCACCTCCATCCTGTCCTGTATATTCCTGTACTGACCCCTCACACAGCGTGGTCACCTCACCTCCATCCTGTCCTGTATATTCCTGTACTGACCCCTCACACAGCGTGGTCACCTCACCTCCATCCTGTCCTGTATATTCCTGTACTGACCCCTCACACAGCGTGGTCACCTCACCTCCATCCTGTCCTGTATATTCCTGTACTGACCCCTCACACAGCGTGGTCACCTCACCTCCATCCTGTCCTGTATATTCCTGTAGTGACCCCTCACACAGCGTGGTCACCTCACCTCCATCCTGTCCTGTATATTCCTGTACTGACCCCTCACACAACGTGGTCACCTCACCTCCATCCTGTCCTGTATATTCCTGTACTGACCCCTCACACAGCGTGGTCACCACACCTCCATCCTGTCCTGTATATTCCTGTACTGACCCCTCACACAGCGTGGTCACCTCACCTCCATCCTGTCCTGTATATTCCTGTACTGACCCCCCACACAGCGCTGTCACCACACCTCCATCCTGTCCTGTATATTCCTGTACTGACCCCTCACACAGCGTGGTCACCTCACCTCCATCCTGTCCTGTATATTCCTGTACTGACCCCTCACACAACGTGGTCACCACACCTCCATCCTGTCCTGTATATTCCTGTACTGACCCCTCACACAGCGTGGTCACCACACCTCCATCCTGTCCTGTATATTCCTGTACTGACCCCTCACACAGCGTGGTCACCACACCTCCATCTCATCCTGTATATTCCTGTACTGACCCCCCACACAGCGTGGTCACCTCACCTCCATCCTGTCCTGTATATTCCTGTACTGACCCCTCACACAACGTGGTCACCACACCTCCATCCTGTCCTGTATATTCCTGTACTGACCCCACACACAACGTGGTCACCTCACCTCCATCCTGTCCTGTATATTCCTGTACTGACCCCTCACACAACGTGGTCACCTCACCTCCATCCTGTCCTGTATATTCCTGTACTGACCCCTCACACAGCGTGGTCACCTCACCTCCATCCTGTCCTGTATATTCCTGTACTGACCCCTCACACAGCGTGGTCACCTCACCTCCATCCTGTCCTGTATATTCCTGTACTGACCCCTCACACAGCGTGGTCACCACACCTCCATCTCATCCTGTATATTCCTGTACTGACCCCTCACACAGCGTGGTCACCACACCTCCATCTCATCCTGTATATTCCTGTACTGACCCCTCACACAACGTGGTCACCTCACCTCCATCCTGTCCTGTATATTCCTGTACTGACCCCTCACACAGCGTGGTCACCTCACCTCCATCCTGTCCTGTATATTCCTGTACTGACCCCTCACACAACGTGCTCACCTCACCTCCATCCTGTCCTGTATATTCCTGTACTGACCCCTCACACAACGTGGTCACCTCACCTCCGTCCTGTCCTGTATATTCCTGTACTGACCCGTCACACAGCGTGGTCACCTCACCTCCATCCTGTCCTGTATATTCCTGTACTGACCCCTCACACAGCGTGGTCACCTCACCTCCATCCTGTCCTGTATATTCCTGTACTGACCCCTCACACAGCGTGGTCACCACACCTCCATCTCATCCTGTATATTCCTGTACTGACCCCTCACACAGCGTGGTCACCTCACCTCCATCCTGTCCTGTATATTCCTGTACTGACCCCCCACACAGCGTGGTCACCTCACCTCCATCTCATCCTGTATATTCCTGTACTGACCCCTCACACAGCGTGGTCACCTCACCTCCATCTCATCCTGTATATTCCTGTACTGACCCCTCACACAGCGTGGTCACCACACCTCCATCTCATCCTGTATATTCCTGTACTGACCCCTCACACAACGTGGTCACCTCACCTCCATCCTGTCCTGTATATTCCTGTACTGACCCTTCACACAGCATGGTCACCTCACCTCCATCCTGTCCTGTATATTCCTGTACTGACCCCTCACACAGCGTGGTCACCTCACCTCCATCCTGTCCTGTATATTCCTGTACTGACCCCCCACACAGCGTGGTCACCACACCTCCATCTCATCCTGTATATTCCTGTACTGACCCCTCACACAACGTGGTCACCTCACCTCCATCCTGTCCTGTATATTCCTGTACTGACCCCTCACACAGCGTGGTCACCTCACCTCCATCCTGTCCTGTATATTCCTGTACTGACCCCTCACACAGCGTGGTCACCTCACCTCCATCCTGTCCTGTATATTCCTGTACTGACCCCTCACACAGCGTGGTCACCACACCTCCATCCTGTCCTGTATATTCCTGTACTGACCCCTCACACAGCGTGGTCACCTCACCTCCATCCTGTCCTGTATATTCCTGTACTGACCCCTCACACAGTGTGGTCCTCACACCTCCATCCTGTCCTGTATATTCCTGTACTGACCCCTCACACAGCGTGGTCACCTCACCTCCATCCTGTCCTGTATATTCCTGTACTGACCCCTCACACAGCGTGGTCACCACACCTCCATCCTGTCCTGTATATTCCTGTACTGACCTCTCACACAGCGTGGTCACCTCACCTCCATCCTGTCCTGTATATTCCTGTACTGACCCCTCACACAACGTGGTGACCTCACCTCCATCTCATCCTGTATATTCCTGTACTGACCCCTCACACAACGTGGTCACCTCACCTCCATCTCATCCTGTATATTCCTGTACTGACCCCCCACACAGCGTGGTCACCTCACCTCCATCCTGTCCTGTATATTCCTGTACTGACCCCTCACACAGCGTGGTCACCTCACCTCCATCCTGTCCTGTATATTCCTGTACTGACCCCTCACACAGCGTGGTCACCTCACCTCCATCCTGTCCTGTATATTCCTGTACTGACCCCTCACACAGCGTGGTCACCACACCTCCATCTCATCCTGTATATTCCTGTACTGACCCCTCACACAGCGTGGTCACCTCACCTCCATCCTGTCCTGTATATTCCTGTACTGACCCCTCACACAGCGTGGTCACCACACCTCCATCTCATCCTGTATATTCCTGTACTGACCCCCCACACAGCGTGGTCACCTCACCTCCATCCTGTCCTGTATATTCCTGTACTGACCCCTCACACAACGTGGTCACCACACCTCCATCCTGTCCTGTATATTCCTGTACTGACCCCACACACAACGTGGTCACCACACCTCCATCCTGTCCTGTATATTCCTGTACTGACCCCTCACACAACGTGGTCACCACACCTCCATCTCATCCTGTATATTCCTGTACTGACCCCTCACACAGCGTGGTCACCTCACCTCCATCCTGTCCTGTATATTCCTGTACTGACCCCTCACACAACGTGGTCACCTCACCTCCATCCTGTCCTGTATATTCCTGTACTGACCCCTCACACAGCGTGGTCACCACACCTCCATCTCATCCTGTATATTCCTGTACTGACCCCTCACACAGCGTGGTCACCACACCTCCATCTCATCCTGTATATTCCTGTACTGACCCCTCACACAACGTGGTCACCTCACCTCCATCCTGTCCTGTATATTCCTGTACTGACCCCTCACACAGCGTGGTCACCTCACCTCCATCCTGTCCTGTATATTCCTGTACTGACCCCTCACACAACGTGGTCACCTCACCTCCATCCTGTCCTGTATATTCCTGTACTGACCCCTCACACAACGTGGTCACCTCACCTCCATCCTGTCCTGTATATTCCTGTACTGACCCCTCACACAACGTGGTCACCTCACCTCCGTCCTGTCCTGTATATTCCTGTACTGACCCCTCACACAACGTGGTCACCTCACCTCCATCCTGTCCTGTATATTCCTGTACTGACCCCTCACACAGCGTGGTCACCTCACCTCCATCCTGTCCTGTATATTCCTGTACTGACCCCCCACACAGCGTGGTCACCACACCTCCATCTCATCCTGTATATTCCTGTACTGACCCCTCACACAACGTGGTCACCTCACCTCCATCCTGTCCTGTATATTCCTGTACTGACCCCTCACACAGCGTGGTCACCTCACCTCCATCCTGTCCTGTATATTCCTGTACTGACCCCTCACACAGCGTGGTCACCTCACCTCCATCTCATCCTGTATATTCCTGTACTGACCCCTCACACAGCGTGGTCACCTCACCTCCATCTCATCCTGTCCTGTATATTCCTGTACTGACCCCTTACACAGCGTGGTCACCACACCTCCATCCTGTCCTGTATATTCCTGTACTGACCCCTCACACAGCGTGGTCACCACACCTCCATCCTGTCCTGTATATTCCTGTACTGACCCCTCACACAGCGTGGTCACCTCACCTCCATCCTGTCCTGTATATTCCTGTAGTGACCCCTCACACAGCGTGGTCACCTCACCTCCATCCTGTCCTGTATATTCCTGTACTGACCCCTCACACAACGTGGTCACCTCACCTCCATCCTGTCCTGTATATTCCTGTACTGACCCCTCACACAGCGTGGTCACCTCACCTCCATCTCATCCTGTATATTCCTGTACTGACCCCTCACACAGCGTGGTCACCACACCTCCATCTCATCCTGTATATTCCTGTACTGACCCCTCACACAACGTGGTCACCTCACCTCCATCTCATCCTGTATATTCCTGTACTGACCCCTCACACAGCGTGGTCACCTCACCTCCATCTCATCCTGTATATTCCTGTACTGACCCCTCACACAGCGTGGTCACCTCACCTCCATCCTGTCCTGTATATTCCTGTACTGACCCCTCACACAGCGTGGTCACCTCACCTCCATCTCATCCTGTATATTCCTGTACTGACCCCTCACACAGCGCTGTCACCTCACCTCCATCCTGTCCTGTATATTCCTGTACTGACCCCTCACACAACGTGGTCACCTCACCTCCATCTCATCCTGTATATTCCTGTACTGACCCCCCACACAGCGTTGTCACCTCACCTCCATCTCATCCTGTCCTGTATATTTCTGTACTGACCCCCCACACAGCCTGGTCACCTCACCTCCATCCTGTCCTGTATATTCCTGTACTGACCCCTCACACAACGTGGTCACCTCACCTCCATCCTGTCCTGTATATTCCTGTACTGACCCCTCACACAACGTGGTCACCACACCTCCATCCTGTCCTGTATATTCCTGTACTGACCCCTCACACAGCGCTGTCACCACACCTCCATCCTGTCCTGTATATTCCTGTACTGACCCCTCACACAGCGTGGTCACCACACCTCCATCTCATCCTGTATATTCCTGTACTGACCCCTCACACAGCGTGGTCACCTCACCTCCATCCTGTCCTGTATATTCCTGTACTGACCCCTCACACAGCGTGGTCACCTCACCTCCATCCTGTCCTGTATATTCCTGTACTGACCCCTCACACAGCGTGGTCACCACACCTCCATCTCATCCTGTATATTCCTGTACTGACCCCTCACACAGCGTGGTCACCTCACCTCCATCCTGTCCTGTATATTCCTGTACTGACCCCTCACACAGCGCTGTCACCTCACCTCCATCTCGTCCTGTCCTGTATATTTCTGTACTGACCCCCCACACAGCCTGGTCACCTCACCTCCATCCTGTCCTGTATATTCCTGTACTGACCCCCCACACAGCGCTGTCACCTCACCTCCATCCTGTCCTGTATATTCCTGTACTGACCCCTCACACAACGTGGTCACCTCACCTCCATTCTGTCCTGTATATTCCTTTACTGACCCCTCACACAACGTGGTCACCTCACCTCCATCCTGTCCTGTATATTCCTGTACTGACCCCTCACACAACGTGGTCACCACACCTCCATCCTGTCCTGTATATTCCTGTACTGACCCCTCACACAACGTGGTCACCTCACCTCCATCCTGTCCTGTATATTCCTGTACTGACCCCTCACACAACGTGGTCACCTCACCTCCATCCTGTCCTGTATATTCCTGTACTGACCCCTCACACAGCGTGGTCACCACACCTCCATCTCATCCTGTATATTCCTGTACTGACCCCTTACACAGCGTGGTCACCTCACCTCAATCCTGTCCTGTATATTCCTGTACTGACCCCTCACACAGCGTGGTCACCACACCTCCATCTCATCCTGTATATTCCTGTACTGACCCCTCACACAGCGTGATCACCTCACCTCCATCCTGTCCTGTATATTCCTGTACTGACCCCTTACACAGCGTGGTCACCTCACCTCCATCCTGTCCTGTATATTCCTGTACTGACCCCCCACACAGCGTGGTCACCTCACCTCCATCTCATCCTGTATATTCCTGTACTGACCCCTCACACAGCGTGGTCACCTCACCTCCATCTCATCCTGTATATTCCTGTACTGACCCCTCACACAGCGTGGTCACCACACCTCCATACTGTCCTGTATATTCCTGTACTGACCCCTCACACAGCGTGGTCACCTCACCTCCATCTCATCCTGTATATTCCTGTACTGACCCCTCACACAGCGTGGTCACCTCACCTCCATCTCATCCTGTATATTCCTGTACTGACCCCTCACACAGCGTGGTCACCTCACCTCCATCCTGTCCTGTATATTTCTGTACTGACCCCTCACACAGCGTGGTCACCACACCTCCATCTCATCCTGTATATTCCTGTACTGACCCCTCACACAGCGTGGTCACCTCACCTCCATCCTGTCCTGTATATTCCTGTACTGACCCCTCACACAACGTGGTCACCTCACCTCCATCCTGTCCTGTATATTCCTGTACTGACCCCTCACACAACGTGGTCACCTCACCTCCATCCTGTCCTGTATATTCCTGTACTGACCCCTCACACATCGTGGTCCCCACACCTCCATTCTGTCCTGTATATTCCTGTACTGACCCCTCACACAACGTGGTCACCACACCTCCATCCTGTCCTGTATATTCCTGTACTGACCCCTCACACAGCGTGGTCACCTCACCTCCATCTCATCCTGTATATTCCTGTACTGACCCCTCACACAACGTGGTCACCTCACCTCCATCCTGTCCTGTATATTCCTGTACTGACCCTCCACACAGAGCTGTCACCTCACCTCCATCCTGTCCTGTATATTCCTGTACTGACCCCTCACACAACGTGGTCACCTCACCTCCATCCTGTCCTGTATATTCCTGTACTGACCCCCCACACAGCGCTGTCACCTCACCTCCATCCTGTCCTGTATATTCCTGTACTGACCCCCCACACAGCGCTGTCACCTCACCTCCATCTCATCCTGTATATTCCTGTACTGACCCCTCACACAGCGTGGTCACCTCACCTCCATCCTGTCCTGTATATTCCTGTACTGACCCCCCACACAGCGTGGTCACCTCACCTCCATCCTGTCCTGTATATTCCTGTACTGACCCCCCACACAGCGCTGTCACCTCACCTCCATCCTGTCCTGTATATTCCTGTACTGACCCCTCACACAGCGTGGTCACCTCACCTCCATCCTGTCCTGTATATTCCTGTACTGACCCCTCACACAACGTGGTCACCTCACCTCCATCCTGTCCTGTATATTCCTGTACTGACCCCTCACACAACGTGGTCACCTCACCTCCATCTCATCCTGTATATTCCTGTACTGACCCCTCACACAACGTGGTCACCACACCTCCATCCTGTCCTGTATCTTCCTGTACTGACCCCTCACACAACGTGGTCACCTCACCTCCATCCTGTCCTGTATATTCCTGTACTGACCCCTCACACAGCGTGGTCACCTCACCTCCATCTCATCCTGTATATTCCTGTACTGACCCCTCACACAGCGTGGTCACCTCACCTCCATTCTGTCCTGTATATTCCTGTACTGACCCCTCACACAGCGTGGTCACCTCACCTCCATCCTGTCCTGTATATTCCTGTACTGACCCCTCACACAGCGTGGTCACCTCACCTCCATCCTGTCCTGTATATTCCTGTACTGACCCCCCACACAGCGTGGTCACCACACCTCCATCTCATCCTGTATATTCCTGTACTGACCCCTCACACAACGTGGTCACCTCACCTCCATCCTGTCCTGTATATTCCTGTACTGACCCCTCACACAGCGTGGTCACCTCACCTCCATCCTGTCCTGTATATTCCTGTACTGACCCCTCACACAGCGTGGTCACCTCACCTCCATCTCATCCTGTATATTCCTGTACTGACCCCTCACACATCGTGGTCCCCACACCTCCATTCTGTCCTGTATATTCCTGTACTGACCCCTCACACAACGTGGTCACCACACCTCCATCCTGTCCTGTATTTTCCTGTACTGACCCCTCACACAGCGTGGTCCCCACACCTCCATCTCATCCTGTCCTGTATATTCCTGTACTGACCCCTCACACAACGTGGTCACCTCACCTCCATCCTGTCCTGTATATTCCTGTACTGACCCCTCACACAGCGTGGTCACCTCACCTCCATCCTGTCCTGTATATTCCTGTACTGACCCCCCACACAGCGTGGTCACCTCACCTCCATCCTGTCCTGTATATTCCTGTACTGACCCCTCACACAGCGTGGTCACCTCACCTCCATCCTGTCCTGTATATTCCTGTACTGACCCCTCACACAGCGTGGTCACCTCACCTCCATCTCATCCTGTATATTCCTGTACTGACCCCTCACACAACGTGGTCACCACACCTCCATCCTGTCCTGTATATTCCTGTACTGACCCCTCACACAGCGTGGTCACCACACCTCCATCTCATCCTGTATATTCCTGTACTGACCCCTCACACAGCGTGGTCACCTCACCTCCATCCTGTCCTGTATATTCCTGTACTGACCCCTCACACAGCGTGGTCACCTCACCTCCATCCTGTCCTGTATATTCCTGTACTGACCCCTCACAGAGCGTGGTCACCACACCTCCATCTCATCCTGTATATTCCTGTACTGACCCCCCACACAGCGTTGTCACCTCACCTCCATCTCATCCTGTCCTGTATATTTCTGTACTGACCCCCCACACAGCCTGGTCACCTCACCTCCATCCTGTCCTGTATATTCCTGTACTGACCCCCCACACAGCGCTGTCACCTCACCTCCATCCTGTCCTGTATATTCCTGTACTGACCCCCCACACAGCGCTGTCACCTCACCTCCATCCTGTCCTGTATATTCCTGTACTGACCCCCCACACAGCGCTGTCACCTCTCCTCCATCCTGTCCTGTATATTCCTGTACTGACCCCTCACACAGCGTGGTCACCTCACCTCCATCCTGTCCTGTATATTCCTGTACTGACCCCTCACACAGCGTGGTCACCTCACCTCCATCCTGTCCTGTATATTCCTGTACTGACCCCCCACACAGCGTGGTCACCACACCTCCATCTCATCCTGTATATTCCTGTACTGACCCCTCACACAACGTGGTCACCTCACCTCCATCCTGTCCTGTATATTCCTGTACTGACCCCTCACACAGCGTGGTCACCTCACCTCCATCTCATCCTGTATATTCCTGTACTGACCCCTCACACAGCGTGGTCCTCACACCTCCATCCTGTCCTGTATATTCCTGTACTGACCCCTCACACAGCGTGGTCACCTCACCTCCATCTCATCCTGTATATTCCTGTACTGACCCCTCACACAGCGTGGTCACCTCACCTCCATCTCATCCTGTATATTCCTGTACTGACCCCTCACACAGCGTGGTCACCTCACCTCCATCCTGTCCTGTATATTCCTGTACTGACCCCTCACACAACGTGGTCACCTCACCTCCATCCTGTCCTGTATATTCCTATACTGACCCCTCACACAACGTGGTCACCTCACCTCCATCCTGTCCTGTATATTCCTGTACTGACCCCTCACACAACGTGGTCACCTCACCTCCATTCTGTCCTGTATATTCCTGTACTGACCCCTCACACAGCGTGGTCACCTCACCTCCATCCTGTCCTGTATATTCCTGTACTGACCCCTCACACAGCGTGGTCACCTCACCTCCATCCTGTCCTGTATATTCCTGTACTGACCCCTCACACAGCGTGGTCACCTCACCTCCATCCTGTCCTGTATATTCCTGTACTGACCCCTCACACAGCGCTGTCACCTCACCTCCATCTCGTCCTGTATATTCCTGTACTGACCCCTCACACAGCGTGGTCACCTCACCTCCATCCTGTCCTGTATATTCCTGTACTGACCCCTCACACAGCGTGGTCACCTCACCTCCATCTCATCCTGTATATTCCTGTACTGACCCCTCACACAGCGTGGTCACCTCACCTCCATCCTGTCCTGTATATTCCTGTACTGACCCCTCACACAACGTGGTCACCTCACCTCCATCCTGTCCTGTATATTCCTGTACTGACCCCTCACACAGCGTGGTCACCTCACCTCCATCCTGTCCTGTATATTCCTGTACTGACCCCTCACACAGCGTGGTCACCTCACCTCCATCTCATCCTGTATATTCCTGTACTGACCCCTCACACAGCGTGGTCACCTCACCTCCATACTGTCCTGTATATTCCTGTACTGACCCCCCACACAGCGCTGTCACCTCACCTCCATCTCATCCTGTATATTCCTGTACTGACCCCTCACACAGCGTGGTCACCTCATCTCCATCTCATCCTGTATATTCCTGTACTGACCCCTCACACAGCGTGGTCACCTCACCTCCATCTCATCCTGTATATTCCTGTACTGACCCCCCACACAGCACTGTCACCTCACCTCCATCTCATCCTGTATATTCCTGTACTGACCCCTCACACAGCGTGGTCACCTCACCTCCATCCTGTCCTGTATATTCCTGTACTGACCCCCCACACAGCGTGGTCACCTCACCTCCATCCTGTCCTGTATATTCCTGTACTGACCCCCCACACAGCGTGGTCACCACACCTCCATCTCATCCTGTATATTCCTGTACTGACCCCTCACACATCGTGGTCACCACACCTCCATCCTGTCCTGTATATTCCTGTACTGACCCCTCACACAACGTGGTCACCACACCTCCATCCTGTCCTGTATATTCCTGTACTGACCCCTCACACAGCGTGGTCCCCTCACCTCCATCTCATCCTGTATATTCCTGTACTGACCCCTCACACAGCGTGGTCACCACACCTCCATCCTGTCCTGTATATTCCTGTACTGACCCCCCACACAGCGTGGTCACCTCACCTCCATCCTGTCCTGTATATTCCTGTACTGACCCCCCACACAGCGTGGTCACCACACCTCCATCTCATCCTGTATATTCCTGTACTGACCCCTCACACATCGTGGTCACCACACCTCCATCCTGTCCTGTATATTCCTGTACTGACCCCTCACACAACGTGGTCACCACACCTCCATCCTGTCCTTTATATTCCTGTACTGACCCCTCACACAGCGTGGTCCCCTCACCTCCATCTCATCCTGTATATTCCTGTACTGACCCCTCACACAGCGTGGTCACCACACCTCCATCTCATCCTGTATATTCCTGTACTGACCCCTCACACAACGTGGTCACCTCACCTCCATCCTGTCCTGTATATTCCTGTACTGACCCCTCACACAACGTGGTCACCTCACCTCCATCCTGTCCTGTATATTCCTGTACTGACCCCTCACACGACGTGGTCACCTCACCTCCATCTCATCCTGTATATTCCTGTACTGACCCCTCACACAACGTGGTCACCTCACCTCCATCCTGTCCTGTATATTCCTGTACTGACCCCTCACACAACGTGGTCACCTCACCTCCATCCTGTCCTGTATATTCCTGTACTGACCCCTCACACAACGTGGTCACCTCACCTCCATCCTGTCCTGTATATTCCTGTACTGACCCCTCACACAACGTGGTCACCTCACCTCCATCCTGTCCTGTATATTCCTGTACTGACCCCTCACACAGCGTGGTCACCTCACCTCCATCCTGTCCTGTATATTCCTGTACTGACCCCTCACACAGCGTGGTCACCTCACCTCCATCTCATCCTGTATATTCCTGTACTGACCCCTCACACAGCGTGGTCACCACACCTCCATCTCATCCTGTCCTGTATATTCCTGTACTGACCCCTCACACAGCGTGGTCACCTCACCTCCATCTCATCCTGTATATTCCTGTACTGACCCCTCACACAGCGTGGTCACCTCACCTCCATCCTGTCCTGTATATTCCTGTACTGACCCCTCACACAGCGTGGTCACCACACCTCCATCTCATCCTGTATATTCCTGTCCTGACCCCCCACACAGCGTTGTCACCTCACCTCCATCTCATCCTGTCCTGTATATTTCTGTACTGACCCCCCACACAGCGTGGTCACCTCACCTCCATCCTGTCCTGTATATTCCTGTACTGACCCCTCACACAGCGTGGTCACCACACCTCCATCTCATCCTGTATATTCCTGTACTGACCCCTCACACAGCGTGGTCACCTCACCTCCATCCTGTCCTGTATATTCCTGTACTGACCCCTCACACAACGTGGTCACCACACCTCCATCTCATCCTGTATATTCCTGTACTGACCCCTCACACAGCGTGGTCACCTCACCTCCATCTCATCCTGTATATTCCTGTACTGACCCCTCACACAGCGTGGTCACCTCACCTCCATCCTGTCCTGTATATTCCTGTACTGACCCCTCACACAGCGTGGTCACCTCACCTCCATCCTGTCCTGTATATTCCTGTACTGACCCCTCACACAGCGTGGTCACCTCACCTCCATCCTGTCCTGTATATTCCTGTACTGACCCCTCACACAGCGTGGTCACCTCACCTCCATCTCATCCTGTATATTCCTGTACTGACCCCTCACACAGCGTGGTCACCTCACCTCCATCCTGTCCTGTATATTCCTGTACTGACCCCTCACACAGTGTGGTCACCTCACCTCCATCCTGTCCTGTATATTCCTGTACTGACCCCCCACACAGCGTGGTCACCTCACCTCCATCCTGTCCTGTATATTCCTGTACTGACCCCTCACACAGCGTGGTCACCACACCTCCATCCTGTCCTGTATATTCCTGTACTGACCCCCCACACAGCGTGGTCACCTCACCTCCATCCTGTCCTGTATATTCCTGTACTGACCCCTCACACAACGTGGTCACCACACCTCCATCCTGTCCTGTATATTCCTGTACTGACCCCTCACACAGCGTGGTCCCCTCACCTCCATCTCATCCTGTATATTCCTGTACTGACCCCTCACACAGCGTGGTCACCACACCTCCATCTCATCCTGTATATTCCTGTACTGACCCCTCACACAACGTGGTCACCTCACCTCCATCCTGTCCTGTATATTCCTGTACTGACCCCTCACACAGCGTGGTCACCTCACCTCCATCCTGTCCTGTATATTCCTGTACTGACCCCCCACACAGCGTGGTCACCTCACCTCCATCCTGTCCTGTATATTCCTGTACTGACCCCTCACACAGCGTGGTCACCTCACCTCCATCCTGTCCTGTATATTCCTGTACTGACCCCTCACACAACGTGGTCACCTCACCTCCATCCTGTCCTGTATATTCCTGTACTGACCCCTCACACAGCGTGGTCACCACACCTCCATCCTGTCCTGTATATTCCTGTACTGACCCCTCACACAACGTGGTCACCTCACCTCCATCTCATCCTGTATATTCCTGTACTGACCCCTCACACAACGTGGTCACCTCACCTCCATCCTGTCCTGTATATTCCTGTACTGACCCCTCACACAACGTGGTCACCTCACCTCCATCCTGTCCTGTATATTCCTGTACTGACCCCTCACACAACGTGGTCACCACACCTCCATCCTGTCCTGTATATTCCTGTACTGACCCCTCACACAGCGTGGTCACCTCTATCCTGTCCTGTATATTCCTGTACTGACCCCTCACACAGCGTGGTCACCTCACCTCCATCTCATCCTGTATATTCCTGTACTGACCCCTCACACAGCGTGGTCACCACACCTCCATCTCATCCTGTATATTCCTGTACTGACCCCTCACACAACGTGGTCACCTCCATCTCATCCTGTCCTGTACATTCCTGTACTGACCCCTCACACAACGTGGTCACCACACCTCCATCCTGTCCTGTATATTCCTGTACTGACCCCTCACACAGCGTGGTCACCTCACCTCCATCTCATCCTGTATATTCCTGTACTGACCCCTCACACAGCGTGGTCACCTCACCTCCATCCTGTCCTGTATATTCCTGTACTGACCCCTCACACAGCGTGGTCACCACACCTCCATCTCATCCTGTATATTCCTGTACTGACCCCTCACACAGCGTGGTCACCTCACCTCCATCCTGTCCTGTATATTCCTGTACTGACCCCTCACACAACGTGGTCACCTCACCTCCATCCTGTCCTGTATATTCCTGTACTGACCCCTCACACAACGTGGTCACCTCACCTCCATCCTGTCCTGTATATTCCTGTACTGACCCCTCACACAGCGTGGTCACCTCACCTCCATCCTGTCCTGTATATTCCTGTACTGACCCCCCACACAGCGTGGTCACCTCACCTCCATCCTGTCCTGTATATTCCTGTACTGACCCCTCACACAGCGTGGTCACCTCACCTCCATCTCATCCTGTATATTCCTGTACTGACCCCTCACACAGCGTGGTCACCTCACCTCCATCCTGTCCTGTATATTCCTGTACTGACCCCCCACACAGCGCTGTCACCTCACCTCCATCCTGTCCTGTATATTCCTGTACTGACCCCTCACACAGCGTGGTCACCTCACCTCCATCCTGTCCTGTATATTCCTGTACTGACCCCTCACACAGCGTGGTCACCTCACCTCCATCCTGTCCTGTATATTCCTGTACTGACCCCTCACACAGCGTGGTCACCACACCTCCATCTCATCCTGTATATTCCTGTACTGACCCCTCACACAACGTGGTCACCTCACCTCCATCCTGTCCTGTATATTCCTGTACTGACCCCTCACACAACGTGGTCACCTCACCTGCATCTCATCCTGTATATTCCTGTACTGACCCCTCACACAGCGTGGTCACCTCACCTCCATCTCATCCTGTATATTCCTGTACTGACCCCTCACACAACGTGGTCACCTCACCTCCATCCTGTCCTGTATATTCCTGTACTGACCCCTCACACAGCGTGGTCACCTCACCTCCATCTCATCCTGTATATTCCTGTACTGACCCCTCACACAACGTGGTCACCTCACCTCCATCCTGTCCTGTATATTCCTGTACTGACCCCTCACACAGCGTGGTCACCTCACCTCCATCCTGTCCTGTATATTCCTGTACTGACCCCTCACACAGCGTGGTCACCTCACCTCCATCCTGTCCTGTATATTCCTGTACTGACCCCTCACACAACGTGGTCACCTCACCTCCATCTCATCCTGTATATTCCTGTACTGACCCCTCACACAGCGCTGTCACCTCACCTCCATCTCATCCTGTATATTCCTGTACTGACCCCTCACACAGCGTGGTCACCACACCTCCATCTCATCCTGTATATTCCTGTACTGACCCCTCACACAACGTGCTCACCTCACCTCCATCCTGTCCTGTATATTCCTGTACTGACCCCTCACACAACGCTGTCACCACACCTCCATCCTGTCCTGTATATTCCTGTACTGACCCCTCACACAGCGTGGTCACCTCACCTCCATCTCATCCTGTATATTCCTGTACTGACCCCTCACACAGCGTGGTCACCACACCTCCATCCTGTCCTGTATATTCCTGTACTGACCCCTCACACAGCGCTGTCACCTCACCTCCATCTCATCCTGTATATTCCTGTACTGACCCCTCACACAGCGTGGTCACCTCACCTCCATCCTGTCCTGTATATTCCTGTACTGACCCCTCACACAGCGTGGTCACCTCACCTCCATCCTGTCCTGTATATTCCTGTACTGACCCCTCACACAGCGTGGTCACCTCACCTCCATCTCATCCTGTATATTCCTGTACTGACCCCTCACACAGCGTGGTCACCACACCTCCATCCTGTCCTGTATATTCCTGTACTGACCCCTCACACAGCGTGGTCACCTCACCTCCATCTCATCCTGTATATTCCTGTACTGACCCCTCACACAGCGTGGTCACCACACCTCCATACTGTCCTGTATATTCCTGTACTGACCCCTCACACAGCGTGGTCACCTCACCTCCATCCTGTCCTGTATATTCCTGTACTGACCCCTCACACAGCGCTGTCACCTCACCTCCATCTCATCCTGTATATTCCTGTACTGACCCCCCACACAGCGCTGTCACCTCACCTCCATCTCATCCTGTATATTCCTGTACTGACCCCTCACACAGCGTGGTCACCACACCTCCATCCTGTCCTGTATATTCCTGTACTGACCCCTCACACAGCGTGGTCACCTCACCTCCATCCTGTCCTGTATATTCCTGTACTGACCCCTCACACAGCGTGGTCACCACACCTCCATCCTGTCCTGTATATTCCTGTACTGACCCCTCACACAGCGTGGTCACCTCACCTCCATCCTGTCCTGTATATTCCTGTACTGACCCCTCACACAACGTGGTCACCTCACCTCCATCCTGTCCTGTATATTCCTGTACTGACCCCTCACACAGCGTGGTCACCACACCTCCATCCTGTCCTGTATATTCCTGTACTGACCCCTCACACAGCGTGGTCACCTCACCTCCATCCTGTCCTGTATATTCCTGTACTGACCCCTCACACAGTGTGGTCCTCACACCTCCATCCTGTCCTGTATATTCCTGTACTGACCCCTCACACAACGTGGTCACCTCACCTCCATCCTGTCCTGTATATTCCTGTACTGACCCCTCACACAGCGTGGTCACCTCACCTCCATCCTGTCCTGTATATTCCTGTACTGACCCCTCACACAGCGTGGTCACCTCACCTCCATCCTGTCCTTTATACTCCTGTACTGACCCCTCACACAGCGTGGTCACCTCACCTCCATCCTGTCCTGTATATTCCTGTACTGACCCCTCACACAGTGTGGTCACCTCACCTCCATCCTGTCCTGTATATTCCTGTACTGACCCCTCACACAGCGTGGTCACCTCACCTCCATCCTGTCCTGTATATTCCTGTACTGACCCCTCACACAGCGTGGTCACCTCACCTCAATCCTGTCCTGTATATTCCTGTACTGACCCCTCACACAACGTGGTCACCTCACCTCCATCCTGTCCTGTATATTCCTGTACTGACCCCTCACACAACGTGGTCACCTCACCTCCATCCTGTCCTGTATATTCCTGTACTGACCCCCCACACAGCGTGGTCACCTCACCTCCATACTGTCCTGTATATTCCTGTACTGACCCCCCACACAGCGCTGTCACCTCACCTCCATCTCATCCTGTATATTCCTGTACTGACCCCTCACACAACGTGGTCACCTCACCTCCATCCTGTCCTGTATATTCCTGTACTGACCCCTCACACAGCGTGGTCACCTCACCTCCATCCTGTCCTGTATATTCCTGTACTGACCCCTCACACAGCGTGGTCACCACACCTCCATCCTGTCCTGTATATTCCTGTACTGACCCCTCACACAGCGTGGTCACCTCCATCTCATCCTGTCCTGTATATTCCTGTACTGACCCCTCACACAGCGTGGTCACCTCACCTCCATCTCATCCTGTATATTCCTGTACTGACCCCTCACACAGCGTGGTCACCTCACCTCCATCCTGTCCTGTATATTCCTGTACTGACCCCTCACACAACGTGGTCACCTCACCTCCATCTCATCCTGTATATTCCTGTACTGACCCCTCACACAACGTGGTCACCTCACCTCCATCTCATCCTGTATATTCCTGTACTGACCCCTCACACAGCGTGGTCACCCCACCTCCATCTCATCCTGTATATTCCTTTACTGACCCCTCACACAGCGTGGTCACCTCACCTCCATCCTGTCCTGTATATTCCTGTACTGACCCCTCACACAGCGTGGTCACCTCACCTCCATCTCATCCTGTATATTCCTGTACTGACCCCTCACACAACGTGGTCACCTCACCTCCATCCTGTCCTGTATATTCCTGTACTGACCCCTCACACAACGTGGTCACCTCACCTCCATCCTGTCCTGTATATTCCTGTACTGACCCCTCACACAGCGTGGTCACCAAACCTCCATCCTGTCCTGTATATTCCTGTACTGACCCCTCACACAGCGTGGTCACCTCACCTCCATCCTGTCCTGTATATTCCTGTACTGACCCCTCACACAGCGTGGTCACCTCACCTCCATCCTGTCCTGTATATTCCTGTACTGACCCCTCACACAGTGTGGTCCTCACACCTCCATCCTGTCCTGTATATTCCTGTACTGACCCCTCACACAACGTGGTCACCTCACCTCCATCTCATCCTGTATATTCCTGTACTGACCCCTCACACAGCGTGGTCACCTCACCTCCATCCTGTCCTGTATATTCCTGTACTGACCCCTCACACAACGTGGTCACCTCACCTCCATCTCATCCTGTATATTCCTGTACTGACCCCCCACACAACGTGGTCACCACACCTCCATCCTGTCCTGTATATTCCTGTACTGACCCCTCACACAGCGTGGTCACCTCACCTCCATCTCATCCTGTATATTCCTGTACTGACCCCTCACACAACGTGGTCACCACACCTCCATCCTGTCCTGTATATTCCTGTACTGACCCCCCACACAACGTGGTCACCACACCTCCATCCTGTCCTGTATATTCCTGTACTGACCCCTCACACAACGTGGTCACCACACCTCCATCCTGTCCTGTATATTCCTGTACTGACCCCTCACACAGCGTGGTCACCTCACCTCCATCTCATCCTGTATATTCCTGTACTGACCCCTCACACAGCGTGGTCACCTCACCTCCATCTCATCCTGTATATTCCTGTACTGACCCCTCACATAGCGTGGTCACCACACCTCCATCCTGTCCTGTATATTCCTGTACTGACCCCTCACACAGCGTGGTCACCTCACCTCCATCCTGTCCTGTATATTCCTGTACTGACCCCTCACACAGCGTGGTCACCTCACCTCCATCCTGTCCTGTATATTCCTGTACTGACCCCTCACACAGCGTGGTCACCTCACCTCCATCCTGTCCTGTATATTCCTGTACTGACCCCTCACACAGCGTGGTCACCTCACCTCCATCCTGTCCTGTATATTCCTGTACTGACCCCTCACACAACGTGGTCACCTCACCTCCATCTCATCCTGTATATTCCTGTACTGACCCCCCACACAACGTGGTCACCACACCTCCATCCTGTCCTGTATATTCCTGTACTGACCCCTCACACAACGTGGTCACCTCACCTCCATCCTGTCCTGTATATTCCTGTACTGACCCCTCACACAGCGTGGTCACCTCACCTCCATCTCATCCTGTATATTCCTGTACTGACCCCTCACACAGCGTGGTCACCTCACCTCCATCCTGTCCTGTATATTCCTGTACTGACCCCTCACACAGCGTGGTCACCTCACCTCCATCCTGTCCTGTATATTCCTGTACTGACCCCTCACACAACGTGGTCATCTCACCTCCATCCTGTCCTGTATATTCCTGTACTGACCCCCCACACAGCGTGGTCACCTCACCTCCATCTCATCCTGTATATTCCTGTACTGACCCCTCACACAGCGTGGTCACCTCACCTCCATCCTGTCCTGTATATTCCTGTACTGACCCCTCACACAGCGTGGTCACCTCACCTCCATCCTGTCCTGTATATTCCTGTACTGACCCCCCACACAGCGCTGTCACCTCACCTCCATCTCATCCTGTATATTCCTGTACTGACCCCTCACACAACGTGGTCACCTCACCTCCATCCTGTCCTGTATATTCCTGCACTGACCCCTCACACAACGTGGTCACCTCACCTCCATCTCATCCTGTATATTCCTGTACTGACCCCTCACACAGCGTGGTCACCTCACCTCCATCCTGTCCTGTATATTCCTGCACTGACCCCTCACACAACGTGGTCACCTCACCTCCATCTCATCCTGTATATTCCTGTACTGACCCCCCACACAGCGTGGTCACCTCACCTCCATCCTGTCCTGTATATTCCTGTACTGACCCCCCACACAGCGTGGTCACCTCACCTCCATACTGTCCTGTATATTCCTGTACTGACCCCCCACACAGCGCTGTCACCTCACCTCCATCTCATCCTGTATATTCCTGTACTGACCCCTCACACAACGTGGTCACCTCACCTCCATCCTGTCCTGTATATTCCTGTACTGACCCCTCACACAGCGTGGTCACCTCACCTCCATCCTGTCCTGTATATTCCTGTACTGACCCCTCACACAGCGTGGTCACCTCACCTCCATCCTGTCCTGTATATTCCTGTACTGACCCCTCACACAGCGTGGTCACCTCACCTCCATCTCATCCTGTATATTCCTGTACTGACCCCTCACACAGCGTGGTCACCTCACCTCCATCCTGTCCTGTATATTCCTGTACTGACCCCTCACACAGCGTGGTCACCTCACCTCCATCCTGTCCTGTATATTCCTGTACTGACCCCTCACACAGCGTGGTCACCACACCTCCATCTCATCCTGTATATTCCTGTACTGACCCCTCACACAGCGTGGTCACCTCACCTCCATACTGTCCTGTATATTCCTGTACTGACCCCCCACACAGCGCTGTCACCTCACCTCCATCTCATCCTGTATATTCCTGTACTGACCCCTCACACAACGTGGTCACCTCACCTCCATCCTGTCCTGTATATTCCTGTACTGACCCCTCACACAGCGTGGTCACCTCACCTCCATCCTGTCCTGTATATTCCTGTACTGACCCCTCACACAGCGTGGTCACCTCACCTCCATCCTGTCCTGTATATTCCTGTACTGACCCCTCACACAGCGTGGTCACCTCACCTCCATCTCATCCTGTATATTCCTGTACTGACCCCTCACACAACGTGGTCACCTCACCTCCATCTCATCCTGTATATTCCTGTACTGACCCCTCACACAGCGTGGTCACCTCACCTCCATCTCATCCTGTATATTCCTGTACTGACCCCTCACACAGCGTGGTCACCTCACCTCCATCCTGTCCTGTATATTCCTGTACTGACCCCTCACACAGCGTGGTCACCTCACCTCCATCCTGTCCTGTATATTCCTGTACTGACCCCTCACACAGCGTGGTCACCTCACCTCCATCCTGTCCTGTATATTCCTGTACTGACCCCTCACACAGCGTGGTCACCTCACCTCCATCCTGTCCTGTATATTCCTGTACTGACCCCTCACACAACGTGGTCACCTCACCTCCATCCTGTCCTGTATATTCCTGTACTGACCCCCCACACAGCGTGGTCACCTCACCTCCATCTCATCCTGTATATTCCTGTACTGACCCCTCACACAGCGTGGTCACCACACCTCCATCTCATCCTGTATATTCCTGTACTGACCCCTCACACAGCGTGGTCACCTCACCTCCATCCTGTCCTGTATATTCCTGTACTGACCCCTCACACAGCGTGGTCACCTCACCTCCATCTCATCCTGTATATTCCTGTACTGACCCCTCACACAGCGTGGTCACCTCACCTCCATCCTGTCCTGTATATTCCTGTACTGACCCCTCACACAACGTGGTCACCACACCTCCATCTCATCCTGTATATTCCTGTACTGACCCCTCACACAGCGTGGTCACCTCACCTCCATCCTGTCCTGTATATTCCTGTACTGACCCCTCACACAGCGTGGTCACCTCACCTCCATCCTGTCCTGTATATTCCTGTACTGACCCCTCACACAGCGTGGTCACCACACCTCCATCCTGTCCTGTATATTCCTGTACTGACCCCCCACACAGCGTGGTCACCTCACCTCCATCCTGTCCTGTATATTCCTGTACTGACCCCTCACACAACGTGGTCACCACACCTCCATCCTGTCCTGTATATTCCTGTACTGACCCCTCACACAGCGTGGTCCCCTCACCTCCATCTCATCCTGTATATTCCTGTACTGACCCCCCACACAGCGTGGTCACCTCACCTCCATCCTGTCCTGTATATTCCTGTACTGACCCCTCACACAACGTGGTCACCACACCTCCATCCTGTCCTGTATATTCCTGTACTGACCCCTCACACAGCGTGGTCACCTCACCTCCATCCTGTCCTGTATATTCCTGTACTGACCCCTCACACAGCGTGGTCACCACACCTCCATCTCATCCTGTATATTCCTGTACTGACCCCCCACACAGCGTTGTCACCTCACCTCCATCTCATCCTGTCCTGTATATTTCTGTACTGACCCCCCACACAGCGTGGTCACCTCACCTCCATCCTGTCCTGTATATTCCTGTACTGACCCCTCACACAGCGTGGTCACCACACCTCCATCTCATCCTGTATATTCCTGTACTGACCCCTCACACAGCGTGGTCACCTCACCTCCATCCTGTCCTGTATATTCCTGTACTGACCCCTCACACAACGTGGTCACCTCACCTCCATCCTGTCCTGTATATTCCTGTACTGACCCCTTACACAACGTGGTCACCTCACCTCCATCCTGTCCTGTATATTCCTGTACTGACCCCTCACACAGCGTGGTCACCTCACCTCCATCCTGTCCTGTATATTCCTGTACTGACCCCCCACACAGCGCTGTCACCTCACCTCCATCCTGTCCTGTATATTCCTGTACTGACCCCTCACACAGCGTGGTCACCTCACCTCCATCCTGTCCTGTATATTCCTGTACTGACCCCTCACACAGCGTGGTCACCACACCTCCATCTCATCCTGTATATTCCTGTACTGACCCCTCACACAACGTGGTCACCTCACCTCCATCCTGTCCTGTATATTCCTGTACTGACCCCTCACACAACGTGGTCACCTCACCTCCATCCTGTCCTGTATATTCCTGTACTGACCCCTCACACAACGTGGTCACCTCACCTCCATCTCATCCTGTATATTCCTGTACTGACCCCTCACACAACGTGGTCACCACACCTCCATCCTGTCCTGTATATTCCTGTACTGACCCCTCACACAGCGTGGTCACCTCACCTCCATCTCATCCTGTATATTCCTGTACTGACCCCTCACACAGCGTGGTCACCTCACCTCCATCTCATCCTGTATATTCCTGTACTGACCCCTCACACAGCGTGGTCACCTCACCTCCATCTCATCCTGTATATTCCTGTACTGACCCCTCACACAACGTGGTCACCTCACCTCCATCCTGTCCTGTATATTCCTGTACTGACCCCTCACACAGCGTGGTCACCTCACCTCCATCTCATCCTGTATATTCCTGTACTGACCCCTCACACAGCGTGGTCACCTCACCTCCATCCTGTCCTGTATATTCCTGTACTGACCCCTCACACAACGTGGTCACCTCACCTCCATCTCATCCTGTATATTCCTGTACTGACCCCTCACACAACGTGGTCACCTCACCTCCATCCTGTCCTGTATATTCCTGTACTGACCCCTCACACAGCGTGGTCACCTCACCTCCATCCTTTCCTGTATATTCCTGTACTGACCCCTCACACAGCGTGGTCACCTCACCTCCATCTCATCCTGTATATTCCTGTACTGACCCCTCACACAACGTGGTCACCTCACCTCCATCCTGTCCTGTATATTCCTGTACTGACCCCTCACACAACGTGGTCACCACACCTCCATCTCATCCTGTATATTCCTGTACTGACCCCTCACACAGCGTGGTCACCTCACCTCCATCCTGTCCTGTATATTCCTGTACTGACCCCTCACACAGCGTGGTCACCTCACCTCCATCTCATCCTGTATATTCCTGTACTGACCCCTCACACAGCGTGGTCACCTCACCTCCATCCTGTCCTGTATATTCCTGTACTGACCCCTCACACAACGTGGTCACCTCACCTCCATCTCATCCTGTATATTCCTGTACTGACCCCTCACACAGCGTGGTCACCTCACCTCCATCTCATCCTGTATATTCCTGTACTGACCCCTCACACAACGTGGTCACCTCACCTCCATCCTGTCCTGTATATTCCTGTACTGACCCCTCACACAGTGTGGTCACCTCACCTCCATCCTGTCCTGTATATTCCTGTACTGACCCCTCACACAGCGTGGTCACCTCACCTCCATCTCATCCTGTATATTCCTGTACTGACCCCTCACACAGCGTGGTCACCTCACCTCCATCTCATCCTGTATATTCCTGTACTGACCCCTCACACAGCGTGGTCACCACACCTCCATCCTGTCCTGTATATTCCTGTACTGACCCCTCACACAGCGTGGTCACCTCACCTCCATCCTGTCCTGTATATTCCTGTACTGACCCCCCACACAGCGCTGTCACCTCACCTCCATCTCATCCTGTATATTCCTGTACTGACCCCTCACACAGCGTGGTCACCTCACCTCCATCTCATCCTGTATATTCCTGTACTGACCCCTCACACAGCGTGGTCACCTCACCTCCATCTCATCCTGTATATTCCTGTACTGACCCCCCACACAGCGCTGTCACCTCACCTCCATCTCATCCTGTATATTCCTGTACTGACCCCTCACACAGCGTGGTCACCTCACCTCCATCTCATCCTGTATATTCCTGTACTGACCCCTCACACAGCGTGGTCACCACACCTCCATCCTGTCCTGTATATTCCTGTACTGACCCCTCACACAGCGTGGTCACCACACCTCCATCCTGTCCTGTATATTCCTGTACTGACCCCCCACACAGCGTGGTCACCTCACCTCCATCTCATCCTGTATATTCCTGTACTGACCCCTCACACAGCGTGGTCACCTCACCTCCATCCTGTCCTGTATATTCCTGTACTGACCCCTCACACAGCGTGGTCACCACACCTCCATCCTGTCCTGTATATTCCTGTACTGACCCCTCACACAGCGTGGTCACCTCACCTCCATCCTGTCCTGTATATTCCTGTACTGACCCCTCACACAACGTGGTCACCTCACCTCCATCCTGTCCTGTATATTCCTGTACTGACCCCTCACACAGCGTGGTCACCACACCTCCATCCTGTCCTGTATATTCCTGTACTGACCCCTCACACAGCGTGGTCACCTCACCTCCATCCTGTCCTGTATATTCCTGTACTGACCCCCCACACAGCGTGGTCACCTCACCTCCATCTCATCCTGTATATTCCTGTACTGACCCCCCACACAGCGTGGTCACCTCACCTCCATCCTGTCCTGTATATTCCTGTACTGACCCCTCACACAACGTGGTCACCTCACCTCCATCTCATCCTGTATATTCCTGTACTGACCCCTCACACAGCGTGGTCACCTCACCTCCATCCTGTCCTGTATATTCCTGTACTGACCCCTCACACAACGTGGTCACCTCACCTCCATCCTGTCCTGTATATTCCTGTACTGACCCCCCACACAGCGTGGTCACCTCACCTCCATCCTGTCCTGTATATTCCTGTACTGACCCCTCACACAGCGTGGTCACCACACCTCCATCCTGTCCTGTATATTCCTGTACTGACCCCTCACACAGCGTGGTCACCACACCTCCATCCTGTCCTGTATATTCCTGTACTGACCCCTCACACAGCGTGGTCACCTCCATCTCATCCTGTCCTGTATATTCCTGTACTGACCCCTCACACAGCGTGGTCACCTCACCTCCATCCTGTCCTGTATATTCCTGTACTGACCCCTCACACAGCGTGGTCACCTCACCTCCATCCTGTCCTGTATATTCCTGTACTGACCCCTCACACAACGTGGTCACCTCACCTCCATCTCATCCTGTATATTCCTGTACTGACCCCTCACACAACGTGGTCACCTCACCTCCATCTCATCCTGTATATTCCTGTACTGACCCCTCACACAGCGTGGTCACCTCACCTCCATCCTGTCCTGTATATTCCTGTACTGACCCCTCACACAACGTGGTCACCTCACCTCCATCTCATCCTGTATATTCCTGTACTGACCCCTCACACAACGTGGTCACCTCACCTCCATCTCATCCTGTATATTCCTGTACTGACCCCTCACACAGCGTGGTCACCACACCTCCATCCTGTCCTGTATATTCCTGTACTGACCCCTCACACAGCGTGGTCACCTCACCTCCATCCTGTCCTGTATATTCCTGTACTGACCCCTCACACAGCGTGGTCACCTCACCTCCATCCTGTCCTGTATATTCCTGTACTGACCCCTCACACAACGTGGTCACCTCACCTCCATCCTGTCCTGTATATTCCTGTACTGACCCCTCACACAACGTGGTCACCTCACCTCCATCTCATCCTGTATATTCCTGTACTGACCCCTCACACAACGTGGTCACCTCACCTCCATCTCATCCTGTATATTCCTGTACTGACCCCCCACACAACGTGGTCACCACACCTCCATCCTGTCCTGTATATTCCTGTACTGACCCCTCACACAGCGTGGTCACCTCACCTCCATCCTGTCCTGTATATTCCTGTACTGACCCCTCACACAGTGTGGTCCTCACACCTCCATCCTGTCCTGTATATTCCTGTACTGACCCCTCACACAACGTGGTCACCTCACCTCCATCTCATCCTGTATATTCCTGTACTGACCCCCCACACAACGTGGTCACCACACCTCCATCCTGTCCTGTATATTCCTGTACTGACCCCCCACACAACGTGGTCACCTCACCTCCATCCTGTCCTGTATATTCCTGTACTGACCCCTCACACAGCGTGGTCACCTCACCTCCATCCTGTCCTGTATATTCCTGTACTGACCCCCCACACAGCGTGGTCACCACACCTCCATCTCATCCTGTATATTCCTGTACTGACCCCTCACACAACGTGGTCACCTCACCTCCATCCTGTCCTGTATATTCCTGTACTGACCCCTCACACAGCGTGGTCACCTCACCTCCATCCTGTCCTGTATATTCCTGTACTGACCCCTCACACAACGTGGTCACCTCACCTCCATCCTGTCCTGTATATTCCTGTACTGACCCCCCACACAGCGTGGTCACCTCACCTCCATCTCATCCTGTATATTCCTGTACTGACCCCTCACACAGCGTGGTCACCTCACCTCCATCTCATCCTGTCCTGTATATTCCTGTACTGACCCCTCACACAGTGTGGTCACCACACCTCCATCCTGTCCTGTATATTCCTGTACTGACCCCCCACACAGCGCTGTCACCTCACCTCCATCTCATCCTGTATATTCCTGTACTGACCCCTCACACAACGTGGTCACCTCACCTCCATCCTGTCCTGTATATTCCTGCACTGACCCCTCACACAACGTGGTCACCTCACCTCCATCTCATCCTGTATATTCCTGTACTGACCCCTCACACAGCGTGGTCACCTCACCTCCATCCTGTCCTGTATATTCCTGTACTGACCCCTCACACAGCGTGGTCACCTCACCTCCATACTGTCCTGTATATTCCTGTACTGACCCCCCACACAGCGCTGTCACCTCACCTCCATCTCATCCTGTATATTCCTGTACTGACCCCTCACACAACGTGGTCACCTCACCTCCATCCTGTCCTGTATATTCCTGTACTGACCCCTCACACAGCGTGGTCACCTCACCTCCATCCTGTCCTGTATATTCCTGTACTGACCCCTCACACAGCGTGGTCACCTCACCTCCATCCTGTCCTGTATATTCCTGTACTGACCCCTCACACAGCGTGGTCACCTCACCTCCATCTCATCCTGTATATTCCTGTACTGACCCCTCACACAGCGTGGTCACCTCACCTCCATCCTGTCCTGTATATTCCTGTACTGACCCCTCACACAACGTGGTCACCTCACCTCCATCTCATCCTGTATATTCCTGTACTGACCCCTCACACAACGTGGTCACCTCACCTCCATACTGTCCTGTATATTCCTGTACTGACCCCTCACACAGCGTGGTCACCTCACCTCCATCTCATCCTGTCCTGTATATTCCTGTACTGACCCCTCACACAGCGTGGTCACCTCACCTCCATCTCATCCTGTATATTCCTGTACTGACCCCCCACACAGCGTGGTCACCTCACCTCCATCTCATCCTGTCCTGTATATTCCTGTACTGACCCCTCACACAGCGTGGTCACCTCACCTCCATCTCATCCTGTCCTGTATATTCCTGTACTGACCCCCCACACAGCGCTGTCACCTCACCTCCATCTCATCCTGTATATTCCTGTACTGACCCCTCACACAACGTGGTCACCTCACCTCCATCCTGTCCTGTATATTCCTGTACTGACCCCTCACACAGCGTGGTCACCACACCTCCATCTCATCCTGTATATTCCTGTACTGACCCCTCACACAGCGTGGTCACCTCACCTCCATACTGTCCTGTATATTCCTGTACTGACCCCCCACACAGCGCTGTCACCTCACCTCCATCTCATCCTGTATATTCCTGTACTGACCCCTCACACAACGTGGTCACCTCACCTCCATCCTGTCCTGTATATTCCTGTACTGACCCCTCACACAGCGTGGTCACCTCACCTCCATCCTGTCCTGTATATTCCTGTACTGACCCCTCACACAGCGTGGTCACCTCACCTCCATCCTGTCCTGTATATTCCTGTACTGACCCCTCACACAGCGTGGTCACCTCACCTCCATCCTGTCCTGTATATTCCTGTACTGACCCCTCACACAGCGTGGTCACCTCACCTCCATCCTGTCCTGTATATTCCTGTACTGACCCCTCACACAGCGTGGTCACCTCACCTCCATCCTGTCCTGTATATTCCTGTACTGACCCCTCACACAGCGTGGTCACCTCACCTCCATCCTGTCCTGTATATTCCTGTACTGACCCCTCACACAGCGTGGTCACCTCACCTCCATCTCATCCTGTATATTCCTGTACTGACCCCTCACACATCGTGGTCACCACACCTCCATCCTGTCCTGTATATTCCTTTACTGACCCCTCACACAACGTGGTCACCTCACCTCCATCCTGTCCTGTATATTCCTGTACTGACCCCTCACACAGCGTGGTCACCTCACCTCCATCCTGTCCTGTATATTCCTGTACTGACCCCCCACACAGCGTGGTCACCTCACCTCCATCCTGTCCTGTATATTCCTGTACTGACCCCTCACACAACGTGGTCACCTCACCTCCATCCTGTCCTGTATATTCCTGTACTGACCCCTCACACAGCGTGGTCACCTCACCTCCATCCTGTCCTGTATATTCCTGTACTGACCCCCCACACAGCGTGGTCACCTCACCTCCATCCTGTCCTGTATATTCCTGTACTGACCCCTCACACAGCGTGGTCACCTCACCTCCATCTCATCCTGTATATTCCTGTACTGACCCCTCACACAACGTGGTCACCACACCTCCATCCTGTCCTGTATATTCCTGTACTGACCCCACACACAACGTGGTCACCTCACCTCCATCTCATCCTGTATATTCCTGTACTGACCCCCCACACAGCGTGGTCACCTCACCTCCATCTCATCCTGTATATTCCTGTACTGACCCCTCACACAGCGTGGTCACCACACCTCCATCTCATCCTGTATATTCCTGTACTGACCCCTCACACAGCGTGGTCACCACACCTCCATCCTGTCCTGTATATTCCTGTACTGACCCCTCACACAGCGTGGTCACCTCACCTCCATCCTGTCCTGTATATTCCTGTACTGACCCCTCACACAGCGTGGTCACCTCACCTCCATCCTGTCCTGTATATTCCTGTACTGACCCCTCACACAGCGTGGTCACCTCACCTCCATCTCATCCTGTATATTCCTGTACTGACCCCTCACACAACGTGGTCACCTCACCTCCATCCTGTCCTGTATATTCCTGTACTGACCCCTCACACAGCGTGGTCACCACACCTCCATCTCATCCTGTATATTCCTGTACTGACCCCTCACACAGCGTGGTCACCTCACCTCCATACTGTCCTGTATATTCCTGTACTGACCCCCCACACAGCGCTGTCACCTCACCTCCATCTCATCCTGTATATTCCTGTACTGACCCCTCACACAGCGTGGTCACCTCACCTCCATCCTGTCCTGTATATTCCTGTACTGACCCCTCACACAACGTGGTCACCTCACCTCCATCCTGTCCTGTATATTCCTGTACTGACCCCTCACACAGCGTGGTCACCACACCTCCATCCTGTCCTGTATATTCCTGTACTGACCCCTCACACAGCGTGGTCACCTCACCTCCATCTCATCCTGTATATTCCTGTACTGACCCCTCACACAGCGTGGTCACCTCACCTCCATCCTGTCCTTTATACTCCTGTACTGACCCCTCACACAGCGTGGTCACCTCACCTCCATCCTGTCCTGTATATTCCTGTACTGACCCCTCACACAGCGTGGTCACCTCACCTCCATCTCATCCTGTATATTCCTGTACTGACCCCTCACACAGCGTGGTCACCTCACCTCCATCCTGTCCTGTATATTCCTGTACTGACCCCTCACACAGCGTGGTCACCTCACCTCCATCCTGTCCTGTATATTCCTGTACTGACCCCTCACACAACGTGGTCACCACACCTCCATCCTGTCCTGTATATTCCTGTACTGACCCCTCACACAGCGTGGTCCCCTCACCTCCATCTCATCCTGTATATTCCTGTACTGACCCCCCACACAGCGTGGTCACCTCACCTCCATCCTGTCCTGTATATTCCTGTACTGACCCCTCACACAACGTGGTCACCACACCTCCATCCTGTCCTGTATATTCCTGTACTGACCCCTCACACAGCGTGGTCACCTCACCTCCATCCTGTCCTGTATATTCCTGTACTGACCCCTCACACAGCGTGGTCACCACACCTCCATCTCATCCTGTATATTCCTGTACTGACCCCCCACACAGCGTTGTCACCTCACCTCCATCTCATCCTGTCCTGTATATTTCTGTACTGACCCCCCACACAGCGTGGTCACCTCACCTCCATCCTGTCCTGTATATTCCTGTACTGACCCCTCACACAGCGTGGTCACCACACCTCCATCTCATCCTGTATATTCCTGTACTGACCCCTCACACAGCGTGGTCACCTCACCTCCATCCTGTCCTGTATATTCCTGTACTGACCCCTCACACAACGTGGTCACCTCACCTCCATCCTGTCCTGTATATTCCTGTACTGACCCCTCACACAACGTGGTCACCTCACCTCCATCCTGTCCTGTATATTCCTGTACTGACCCCTCACACAGCGTGGTCACCTCACCTCCATCCTGTCCTGTATATTCCTGTACTGACCCCCCACACAGCGCTGTCACCTCACCTCCATCCTGTCCTGTATATTCCTGTACTGACCCCTCACACAGCGTGGTCACCTCACCTCCATCCTGTCCTGTATATTCCTGTACTGACCCCTCACACAGCGTGGTCACCACACCTCCATCTCATCCTGTATATTCCTGTACTGACCCCTCACACAACGTGGTCACCTCACCTCCATCCTGTCCTGTATATTCCTGTACTGACCCCTCACACAACGTGGTCACCTCACCTCCATCCTGTCCTGTATATTCCTGTACTGACCCCTCACACAACGTGGTCACCTCACCTCCATCTCATCCTGTATATTCCTGTACTGACCCCTCACACAACGTGGTCACCACACCTCCATCCTGTCCTGTATATTCCTGTACTGACCCCTCACACAGCGTGGTCACCTCACCTCCATCTCATCCTGTATATTCCTGTACTGACCCCTCACACAGCGTGGTCACCTCACCTCCATCTCATCCTGTATATTCCTGTACTGACCCCTCACACAGCGTGGTCACCCCACCTCCATCTCATCCTGTATATTCCTGTACTGACCCCTCACACAACGTGGTCACCTCACCTCCATCCTGTCCTGTATATTCCTGTACTGACCCCTCACACAGCGTGGTCACCTCACCTCCATCTCATCCTGTATATTCCTGTACTGACCCCTCACACAGCGTGGTCACCTCACCTCCATCCTGTCCTGTATATTCCTGTACTGACCCCTCACACAACGTGGTCACCTCACCTCCATCTCATCCTGTATATTCCTGTACTGACCCCTCACACAACGTGGTCACCTCACCTCCATCCTGTCCTGTATATTCCTGTACTGACCCCTCACACAGCGTGGTCACCTCACCTCCATCCTTTCCTGTATATTCCTGTACTGACCCCTCACACAGCGTGGTCACCTCACCTCCATCTCATCTTGTATATTCCTGTACTGACCCCTCACACAACGTGGTCACCTCACCTCCATCCTGTCCTGTATATTCCTGTACTGACCCCTCACACAGCGTGGTCACCACACCTCCATCCTGTCCTGTATATTCCTGTACTGACCCCTCACACAGCGTGGTCACCTCACCTCCATCCTGTCCTGTATATTCCTGTACTGACCCCCCACACAGCGCTGTCACCTCACCTCCATCTCATCCTGTATATTCCTGTACTGACCCCTCACACAGCGTGGTCACCTCACCTCCATCTCATCCTGTATATTCCTGTACTGACCCCTCACACAGCGTGGTCACCTCACCTCCATCTCATCCTGTATATTCCTGTACTGACCCCTCACACAGCGTGGTCACCTCACCTCCATCTCATCCTGTATATTCCTGTACTGACCCCCCACACAGCGCTGTCACCTCACCTCCATCTCATCCTGTATATTCCTGTACTGACCCCTCACACAGCGTGGTCACCTCACCTCCATCTCATCCTGTATATTCCTGTACTGACCCCTCACACAGCGTGGTCACCTCACCTCCATCTCATCCTGTATATTCCTGTACTGACCCCTCACACAGCGTGGTCACCACACCTCCATCCTGTCCTGTATATTCCTGTACTGACCCCTCACACAGCGTGGTCACCTCACCTCCATCCTGTCCTGTATATTCCTGTACTGACCCCTCACACAGCGTGGTCACCACACCTCCATCCTGTCCTGTATATTCCTGTACTGACCCCTCACACAGCGTGGTCACCTCACCTCCATCCTGTCCTGTATATTCCTGTACTGACCCCTCACACAACGTGGTCACCTCACCTCCATCCTGTCCTGTATATTCCTGTACTGACCCCTCACACAGCGTGGTCACCACACCTCCATCCTGTCCTGTATATTCCTGTACTGACCCCTCACACAGCGTGGTCACCTCACCTCCATCCTGTCCTGTATATTCCTGTACTGACCCCCCACACAGCGTGGTCACCTCACCTCCATCTCATCCTGTATATTCCTGTACTGACCCCCCACACAGCGTGGTCACCTCACCTCCATCTCATCCTGTATATTCCTGTACTGACCCCTCACACAGCGTGGTCACCTCACCTCCATCCTGTCCTGTATATTCCTGTACTGACCCCTCACACAACGTGGTCACCTCACCTCCATCCTGTCCTGTATATTCCTGTACTGACCCCTCACACAGCGTGGTCACCACACCTCCATCTCATCCTGTATATTCCTGTACTGACCCCTCACACAACGTGGTCACCTCACCTCCATCCTGTCCTGTATATTCCTGTACTGACCCCTCACACAGCGTGGTCACCACACCTCCATCCTGTCCTGTATATTCCTGTACTGACCCCTCACACAGCGTGGTCACCTCCATCTCATCCTGTCCTGTATATTCCTGTACTGACCCCTCACACAGCGTGGTCACCTCACCTCCATCTCATCCTGTATATTCCTGTACTGACCCCTCACACAGCGTGGTCACCTCACCTCCATCCTGTCCTGTATATTCCTGTACTGACCCCTCACACAACGTGGTCACCTCACCTCCATCTCATCCTGTATATTCCTGTACTGACCCCTCACACAACGTGGTCACCTCACCTCCATCTCATCCTGTATATTCCTGTACTGACCCCTCACACAGCGTGGTCACCACACCTCCATCCTGTCCTGTATATTCCTGTACTGACCCCTCACACAGCGTGGTCACCTCACCTCCATCCTGTCCTGTATATTCCTGTACTGACCCCTCACACAGCGTGGTCACCTCACCTCCATCCTGTCCTGTATATTCCTGTACTGACCCCTCACACAACGTGGTCACCTCACCTCCATCCTGTCCTGTATATTCCTGTACTGACCCCTCACACAACGTGGTCACCTCACCTCCATCTCATCCTGTATATTCCTGTACTGACCCCTCACACAACGTGGTCACCTCACCTCCATCTCATCCTGTATATTCCTGTACTGACCCCTCACACAGCGTGGTCACCAAACCTCCATCCTGTCCTGTATATTCCTGTACTGACCCCTCACACAGCGTGGTCACCTCACCTCCATCCTGTCCTGTATATTCCTGTACTGACCCCTCACACAGTGTGGTCCTCACACCTCCATCCTGTCCTGTATATTCCTGTACTGACCCCTCACACAGCGTGGTCACCTCACCTCCATCTCATCCTGTATATTCCTGTACTGACCCCTCACACAACGTGGTCACCACACCTCCATCCTGTCCTGTATATTCCTGTACTGACCCCCCACACAACGTGGTCACCTCACCTCCATCCTGTCCTGTATATTCCTGTACTGACCCCTCACACAGCGTGGTCACCTCACCTCCATCCTGTCCTGTATATTCCTGTACTGACCCCTCACACAGCGTGGTCACCTCACCTCCATCCTGTCCTGTATATTCCTGTACTGACCCCTCACACAACGTGGTCACCTCACCTCCATCCTGTCCTGTATATTCCTGTACTGACCCCCCCACACAGCGTGGTCACCTCACCTCCATCTCATCCTGTATATTCCTGTACTGACCCCTCACACAGCGTGGTCACCTCACCTCCATCTCATCCTGTCCTGTATATTCCTGTACTGACCCCTCACACAGTGTGGTCACCACACCTCCATCCTGTCCTGTATATTCCTGTACTGACCCCCCACACAGCGCTGTCACCTCACCTCCATCTCATCCTGTATATTCCTGTACTGACCCCTCACACAACGTGGTCACCTCACCTCCATCCTGTCCTGTATATTCCTGCACTGACCCCTCACACAACGTGGTCACCTCACCTCCATCTCATCCTGTATATTCCTGTACTGACCCCTCACACAGCGTGGTCACCTCACCTCCATCCTGTCCTGTATATTCCTGTACTGACCCCTCACACAGCGTGGTCACCTCACCTCCATACTGTCCTGTATATTCCTGTACTGACCCCCCACACAGCGCTGTCACCTCACCTCCATCTCATCCTGTATATTCCTGTACTGACCCCTCACACAACGTGGTCACCTCACCTCCATCCTGTCCTGTATATTCCTGTACTGACCCCTCACACAGCGTGGTCACCTCACCTCCATCCTGTCCTGTATATTCCTGTACTGACCCCTCACACAGCGTGGTCACCTCACCTCCATCCTGTCCTGTATATTCCTGTACTGACCCCTCACACAGCGTGGTCACCTCACCTCCATCTCATCCTGTATATTCCTGTACTGACCCCTCACACAGCGTGGTCACCTCACCTCCATCCTGTCCTGTATATTCCTGTACTGACCCCTCACACAACGTGGTCACCTCACCTCCATCTCATCCTGTATATTCCTGTACTGACCCCTCACACAACGTGGTCACCTCACCTCCATACTGTCCTGTATATTCCTGTACTGACCCCTCACACAGCGTGGTCACCTCACCTCCATCTCATCCTGTCCTGTATATTCCTGTACTGACCCCCCACACAGCGCTGTCACCTCACCTCCATCTCATCCTGTATATTCCTGTACTGACCCCTCACACAACGTGGTCACCTCACCTCCATCCTGTCCTGTATATTCCTGTACTGACCCCTCACACAGCGTGGTCACCTCACCTCCATCCTGTCCTGTATATTCCTGTACTGACCCCTCACACAGCGTGGTCACCTCACCTCCATCCTGTCCTGTATATTCCTGTACTGACCCCTCACACAGCGTGGTCACCTCACCTCCATCTCATCCTGTATATTCCTGTACTGACCCCTCACACAACGTGGTCACCTCACCTCCATCTCATCCTGTATATTCCTGTACTGACCCCTCACACAGCGTGGTCACCTCACCTCCATCTCATCCTGTATATTCCTGTACTGACCCCTCACACAACGTGGTCACCTCACCTCCATCCTGTCCTGTATATTCCTGTACTGACCCCTCACACAGCGTGGTCACCTCACCTCCATCCTGTCCTGTATATTCCTGTACTGACCCCTCACACAACGTGCTCACCTCACCTCCATCCTGTCCTGTATATTCCTGTACTGACCCCTCACACAACGTGGTCACCTCACCTCCGTCCTGTCCTGTATATTCCTGTACTGACCCCTCACACAGCGTGGTCACCTCACCTCCATCCTGTCCTGTATATTCCTGTACTGACCCCTCACACAGCGTGGTCACCTCACCTCCATCCTGTCCTGTATATTCCTGTACTGACCCCTCACACAGCGTGGTCACCTCACCTCCATCCTGTCCTGTATATTCCTGTACTGACCCCTCACACAGCGTGGTCACCTCACCTCCATCCTGTCCTGTATATTCCTGTACTGACCCCTCACACAGCGTGGTCACCTCACCTCCATCCTGTCCTGTATATTCCTGTACTGACCCCTCACACAACGTGGTCACCTCACCTCCATCCTGTCCTGTATATTCCTGTACTGACCCCCCACACAGCGTGGTCACCTCACCTCCATCTCATCCTGTATATTCCTGTACTGACCCCTCACACAGCGTGGTCACCACACCTCCATCCTGTCCTTTATACTCCTGTACTGACCCCTCACACAACGTGGTCACCTCACCTCCATCCTGTCCTGTATATTCCTGTACTGACCCCTCACACAGCGTGGTCACCTCACCTCCATCCTGTCCTGTATATTCCTGTACTGACCCCTCACACAGCGTGGTCACCTCACCTCCATCTCATCCTGTATATTCCTGTACTGACCCCTCACACATCGTGGTCACCACACCTCCATCCTGTCCTGTATATTCCTTTACTGACCCCTCACACAACGTGGTCACCTCACCTCCATCCTGTCCTGTATATTCCTGTACTGACCCCTCACACAGCGTGGTCACCTCACCTCCATCCTGTCCTGTATATTCCTGTACTGACCCCTCACACAACGTGGTCACCTCACCTCCATCCTGTCCTGTATATTCCTGTACTGACCCCTCACACAGCGTGGTCACCTCACCTCCATCCTGTCCTGTATATTCCTGTACTGACCCCCCACACAGCGCTGTCACCTCACCTCCATCCTGTCCTGTATATTCCTGTACTGACCCCTCACACAGCGTGGTCACCTCACCTCCATCTCATCCTGTATATTCCTGTACTGACCCCTCACACAACGTGGTCACCACACCTCCATCCTGTCCTGTATATTCCTGTACTGACCCCTCACACAGCGTGGTCACCTCACCTCCATCCTGTCCTGTATATTCCTGTACTGACCCCTCACACAGAGCTGTCACCTCACCTCCATCCTGTCCTGTATATTCCTGTACTGACACCTCACACAGCGCTGTCACCTCACCTCCATCCTGTCCTGTATATTCCTGTACTGACCCCTCACACAGCGCTGTCACCACACCTCCATCCTGTCCTGTATATTCCTGTACTGACCCCTCACACAACGTGGTCACCACACCTCCATCTCATCCTGTATATTCCTGTACCGACCCCTCACACAACGTGGTCACCTCACCTCCATCTCATCCTGTATATTCCTGTACTGACCCCTCACACAACGTGGTCACCTCACCTCCATCTCATCCTGTATATTCCTGTACTGACCCCCCACACAGCGTGGTCACCTCACCTCCATCTCATCCTGTATATTCCTGTACTGACCCCTCACACAGCGTGGTCACCACACCTCCATCTCATCCTGTATATTCCTGTACTGACCCCTCACACAGCGTGGTCACCACACCTCCATCCTGTCCTGTATATTCCTGTACTGACCCCTCACACAGCGTGGTCACCTCACCTCCATCCTGTCCTGTATATTCCTGTACTGACCCCTCACACAGCGTGGTCACCTCACCTCCATCCTGTCCTGTATATTCCTGTACTGACCCCTCACACAGCGTGGTCACCTCACCTCCATCTCATCCTGTATATTCCTGTACTGACCCCTCACACAACGTGGTCACCTCACCTCCATCCTGTCCTGTATATTCCTGTACTGACCCCTCACACAGCGTGGTCACCACACCTCCATCTCATCCTGTATATTCCTGTACTGACCCCTCACACAGCGTGGTCACCTCACCTCCATACTGTCCTGTATATTCCTGTACTGACCCCCCACACAGCGCTGTCACCTCACCTCCATCTCATCCTGTATATTCCTGTACTGACCCCTCACACAACGTGGTCACCTCACCTCCATCCTGTCCTGTATATTCCTGTACTGACCCCTCACACAGCGTGGTCACCTCACCTCCATCCTGTCCTGTATATTCCTGTACTGACCCCTCACACAGCGTGGTCACCTCACCTCCATCCTGTCCTGTATATTCCTGTACTGACCCCTCACACAGCGTGGTCACCTCACCTCCATCCTGTCCTGTATATTCCTGTACTGACCCCTCACACAGCGTGGTCACCTCACCTCCATCCTGTCCTGTATATTCCTGTACTGACCCCTCACACAGCGTGGTCACCTCACCTCCATCCTGTCCTGTATATTCCTGTACTGACCCCTCACACAGCGTGGTCACCTCACCTCCATCCTGTCCTGTATATTCCTGTACTGACCCCTCACACAGCGTGGTCACCTCACCTCCATCCTGTCCTGTATATTCCTGTACTGACCCCTCACACAACGTGGTCACCTCACCTCCATCCTGTCCTGTATATTCCTGTACTGACCCCCCACACAGCGTGGTCACCTCACCTCCATCTCATCCTGTATATTCCTGTACTGACCCCTCACACAGCGTGGTCACCACACCTCCATCCTGTCCTTTATACTCCTGTACTGACCCCTCACACAACGTGGTCACCTCACCTCCATCCTGTCCTGTATATTCCTGTACTGACCCCTCACACAGCGTGGTCACCTCACCTCCATCCTGTCCTGTATATTCCTGTACTGACCCCTCACACAGCGTGGTCACCACACCTCCATCCTGTCCTGTATATTCCTTTACTGACCCCTCACACAACGTGGTCACCTCACCTCCATCTCATCCTGTATATTCCTGTACTGACCCCTCACACAACGTGGTCACCTCACCTCCATCTCATCCTGTATATTCCTGTACTGACCCCTCACACATCGTGGTCACCACACCTCCATCCTGTCCTGTATATTCCTGTACTGACCCCTCACACAACGTGGTCACCTCACCTCCATCTCATCCTGTATATTCCTGTACTGACCCCTCACACAACGTGGTCACCTCACCTCCATCCTGTCCTGTATATTCCTGTACTGACCCCTCACACAGCGTGGTCACCTCACCTCCATCCTGTCCTGTATATTCCTGTACTGACCCCTCACACAGCGTGGTCACCTCACCTCCATCCTGTCCTGTATATTCCTGTACTGACCCCTCACACAGCGTGGTCACCTCACCTCCATCCTGTCCTGTATATTCCTGTACTGACCCCTCACACAGCGTGGTCACCACACCTCCATCTCATCCTGTATATTCCTGTACTGACCCCTCACACAGCGTGGTCACCTCCATCTCATCCTGTCCTGTATATCTTTACTATTACATTACAAATTCATTGACTGTACTTTTCTCTCAGGACCTGGTGAAAACTCACCTCCTGTTTGCCGTACGCGAGGAAGTTGAGGCTTTAAAGGAACAAATTAAGGACCTTTCAGAACGGAACAGTCATTTGGAACATGAAAATACTCTTTTGAGGACGCTGGCTACTCCGCAGCAGCTGTCGGAACTCAACGCCCGGATGAAGGCTGTTAGGAAAGGAGTGTGAAGACAATGGAAGCGATTGGAGGCCTCCCGACGATTTTCTGATCATGTCAGAGGTAGAAGATAGCAGGAGGGAAAAGTATTTTCTACTCCAGCAACTTAACTATGGAGAAGAGGAATGCATACCAGGCAAAGACCCCCTCCAAGTGCCCCCTGTGTGGGTCTCTGGGGGGCGGGGGCCATTGGGTGTAATGAATTTTGCAATAAGTGACTAGACTTTATTTACTTAAATGCTGCAAGCATCAGTGTACTAATCACCTCGTATCAATGAGTTGGCTATTGGAAAGGGATTTGCAGCCTGCTGGTGCCTTAATGGTAGAAAAGAGCAACCCCCCCCCCCCCCTCCAAAAAAAAATTCACTCGACTGTATTGACCTACTCATTGTCAAACAAATTCAAATGAATCAGAGGTTTTCTTTTAAAAGGAGGGGTCCTAACAGTCTAATTTTGTTCTTAAGGGGGTCTATTTATAAAAAATTGACAGAGCTGTTCTTGGAAAATTGCATTCTGTTCAAAGGTGCACAAAATAGAATGTTATTAGATTATTTTCTAACTAGGTTGAATGTTATTCATTCATAAAAAAAAAAAAAGTGGTTTGGGAAAGTACCACATAATGCCATTAGATGGAGCTGGAGATCGTAGGAAATGTGCATTCATTTCCTATGATCATCAAGCACTATCTAGTGGAGCTGATGGTCATAGGACTATTTTCTCTCCAGGTTGAATGTTATTTATTCATAAATAGAGTGGTTCAGTAAAATACTGCATAATAATCCTGGGTGGAGCTGGTGGTCATAGGAAATATAAGTATAGAACAAGCTACTGCTTACCTGTGTCTGCAAGTGTGGTGCAGTGGAAATCTCCTGTCAGCTCCAACACATGTGAATGAATGAATAAAGCCGGCACGCGCTGTTGCTCTCGTGATACTTTATTTAGTTGAGGGAAAACAACATACAGTCCTCTAGGTTTACATGTATCGCCCCTCAGTGGGTCTTAATCGTTATGATTAGGACCTACTTAGGGTCGATATTTGCGAGCCTGGAGAACTGTATGTTGTACAGTGGAACCTCGGATTACAAGTATAATCCGTTCCAGGAGAATGCTCGTAATCCAAAGTACTCGCAAATCAAAGCGAGTTTCCCCATTAAAGTCAATAGTCAATGGAAATTAAAAAAATGTGTTCCGCATTGACTTCAATGGCATGCAATACCGAATGCGGCCAGAGGCGGGGGGGCGCCGGAGAGCCTCGGAAACAGCCGGAAAGGCCCGAGGACAGCACAGCTGACCTCGGAAAGGCTCGGGAACGTAGTATTTCCGAGCATTTCCGAATGGCTGCAATCGGCGCCGTTCGGCTTTGCTTCCCCCCCCCCCCCACCTCAGGCCAAGCGCGGTACTGCACACCACTTTGGCCTGAATCCTGCTCGCTTTGTGAGACAACACTCGCAAACCGAGTTAGGATTTTCAAAATACAGTGCCTCATATTGCGAAATGCTCATTAACCACGTTACTCGCAATCCAAGGTTCCACTGTATTCCCTCAAGTAAAGTATCACAAGAGCTAAAGTGGGTGCCGGCTACATTTATTCGGTCATAGGAAATATGCATTCATGTCCTCTGACCATCAGCCCCATCTAGTGGCCATAATGCAGTATTTTCGTGATTTGCTCTATTCCTTATGGATGAATGATGTTCAACCTGGAGAGAAAATGTCCTAATAACCTTTGCCCCCATTCCTACAGAACAAATGTACATGCAGTGTCACAGGACAAATAGCTCTCCAAATTAATAATAATAAACCCCTCCCCCCAAGTGCTCTTTGGACATCTGTCATTTGTATCGCCATCTGCTGGTGAAATGTTGTATTGCAGGATGACCATGAAATGGCTCTCTATGAAACCTACCAGCCAAAGGTCAGTCCACCAAGTCATGTTAGGCGCAGGAAGGGCCCTTCTTTTTTCTTTATTTTTTAAACAAGGTGGCTACGAAAAGTAAGGACCATTTTCCATTATGTGCTGGAAGGGTTCAAAGGTGTTCTTTGGATGTCTGTCATTTTGTATCGCCATCTGCTGGTGAAATGTTGTATTGCAGGATGACCATGAAATGGCTCTCTTTGAAACCTACCAGCCAAAGGTCAGTCCACCAAGTCATGTTAGGCGCAGGAAGGGTCCTTCTTTCTTTTTTTTTCTTTTTTTTAAACAAGGTGGCTACGAAAAGTAAGGACCATTTTCCATTATGTGCTGGAAGGGTTCAAATAAGGGATGTAGGTGTAACCAAGCACAGGAAAGAAAGAATAAATTAGGCACAGGAGCACTGTGCTGTGTTGTAACCAGAAACAAAGAGCAATCTATCTCAGAAGTCTGTTTAAAAAGTCTGCAGTCTGTTCAAACTTGAGGGAACATCCGTGATAGCAGTTGTTCCTGCTGTTCCTTGTGGTCAAGGGTGCCCCATCCCCGTAGAAATGATAAGATTGCAAGAGAAGGTTGCACGGACCTGCATTAAAAGGCGATTTAACGAACCTTCTCCAACCAACGCCACGCATATGCATCCATTGGGCTAACTGCGCACACTCGCAACACAGTGACTGGTGGCTCTCAGTCTCGGCGTTGGTGATTGAGAGCCAGCGGCCATGCTCTTGTGCCTGCTGTGAGAGCCAGTGATTGGGTCGCCACCTCCATCTCCCGGTGTTGTGCCGAGAAGGGTTCCCCCTGTCGGATAATGCCCGCCCTGGACAGGCGCAGCGCTTGCGCAGTACGGAGCCGCCGAAAATCTCCGAAGATGAACAGCTGTTCTGTACACGGCGCCTGCGCAATCAACACGACATTGTGCCACACGCTGCCATTGCTCCTCGTGCAACTCTGCAAGGGGCAGGTTATTCATTGAACACAGCAAGGAGCGGATGCCTACAGAAGAGGCCTGCATGATGGGCAGAGCTCATACGATGGGGGTGCTTTTCTCAAAGGGACGGATGTATTATTGGGAAGCGTGTAAGGGGCGGATGTATTATTGGGAAGCGTGTAAGGGGCGGATGTATTATTGGTAAGCGTGTAAGGGGCGGATGTATTATTGGAAAGCGTGTAAGGGGCGGATGTATTATTGGGAAGCGTGTAAGGGGCGGATGTATTATTGAGAAGCATGTAAGGGGCGGATGTATTATTGGGAAGCGTGTAAGGGGCGGATGTCTTATTGAGAAGCATGTAAGGGGCGGATGTATTATTGAGAAGCATGTAAGGGGCGGATGTATTATTGAGAAGCGTGTAAGGGGCGGATGTATTATTGAGAAGCGTGTAAGGGGCGGATGTATTATTGAGAAGCGTGTAAGGGGCGGATGTATTATTGAGAAGCGTGTAAGGGGCGGATGTATTATTGGGAAGGGTGTAAGGGGCGGATGTATTATTGGGAAGCGTGTAAGGGGCGGATGTATTATTGAGAAGCGTGTAAGGGGCGGATGTATTATTGGGAAGCGTGTAAGGGGCGTATGTATTATTGAGAAGCGTGTAAGGGGCGGATGTATTATTGGGAAGGGTGTAAGGGGCGGATGTATTATTGAGAAGCGTGTAAGGGGCGGATGTATTATTGGGAAGCGTGTAAGGGGCGGATGTATTATTGGGAAGCGTGTAAGGGGCGGATGTATTATTGAGAAGTGTGTAAGGGGCGGATGTATTATTAAGAAGCGTGTAAGGGGCGGATGTATTATTGAGAAGCGTGTAAGGGGCGGATGTATTATTGGGAAGCGTGTAAGGGGCGGATGTATTATCGGGAAGCGTGTAAGGGGCGGATGTATTATTGGGAAGCGTATAAGGGGCGGATGTATTATTGAGAAGCGTGTAAGGGGCGGATGTATTATTGGGAAGCGTGTAAGGGGCGGATGTATTATTGAGAAGCGTGTAAGGGGCGGATGTATTATTGAGAAGCGTGTAAGGGGCTGATGTATTATTGAGAAGCGTGTAAGGGGCGGATGTATTATTGGGAAGCGTGTAAGGGGCGGATGTATTATTGGGAAGCGTGTAAGGGGCGGATGTATTATTGAGAAGTGTGTAAGGGGCGGATGTATTATTAAGAAGCGTGTAAGGGGCGGATGTATTATTGAGAAGCGTGTAAGGGGCGGATGTATTATTGGGAAGCGTGTAAGGGGCGGATGTATTATTGAGAAGCGTGTAAGGGGCGGATGCCTGGTGTGTTCAACTAATAACCCGCCCCTTGCAGAGTTGCACGAGGAGCATCGGGAGCGTGCGGCAGCGTCTGGCACAATGTTGTGTTGATTGCGCAGGCGCCGTGAACAGCTGTTTATCTTCTGAGATTTTTGGCGGCTCTGTTGTGCTCCGTACTGCGCAAGCGCTGCGCCTGTTCAGGGAGGGCATTATCCAACGGGGGACCCTTCTCGGCACAACCCCGGGAGATGTAGGTGGTGACCCAATCACTGGCTCTCACAGCAGGCACAAGATCATGAGCATGGCCGCTGGCTCTCAATCACCAACACCGAGACTGAGAGCCACCAGCCACTGTGTTTTGCGAGTATGCGCAGGGGGACCTTTCTCGTCAGAACACCGGCATTAACACCCAGTTAAAGGACAGGAAGGGGTTAATCAATAAAAGCAAGAAAAGGAGTCCCAACCCAGCCTGGAGCAGTGCGCCCCCTTCTGAAGGGGCTTCCTAAATGACCAGGGACTCCACATTATTCCAATGGAGGGCCACCATTAGCCTCGGTAGGTGGGTTGCAGCTGTTGCACCATTGGGCCTTAGATGCACTCCCTCTGGATCACCTTTTGTGACCTGTGTCCTGCTTTTATATATTAATGTCTCTTAGTGCACTAGGTCTGTGCGCTCTTGCTCTTGCTTTGTATTCGAATGAACCAGCACGTCAGATGTCGGCTTTATGTTCCAGATTGTTCTGTTCCCTCGTCTCTAGTAGATGATATCATCCAGATCTAATGAATGACCTCCTCTGTTGTTATTATGTATGGATGACGTTTTTTTTTTCTTTTCTCCTGCTAAATCGTAGCTCCCAGTACGGCACAAACCAACAGGCTGCATTCTTATCATTTTCAGCAACACCCCTGGAAAATGTCTTGTCTTTGCCTGGTTGGTGGGTCCTCTGCGAAGTCCCATCTGTAGCTCTGGATAATGGAGGAGGACAGCAGAGGCAACTACAGATCCAGTTGTTCTAATAACAAAGGTCTTGGATACTGGTGAAGGGTTATGCCCTTGTACACACGGTCGGAATCTCCGATGAAAAAAGTCTGACGGAATTTTTTCATCGGATATTGCGACCGTGTGAATGAACGAACGAGTGACTTGTATAGCGCTACACATGCGAACTGAATCGCCTCTGGGCGCTTTTTGCAGCCAGTGTCTGCCCGTCATTTTACCCCGTAGGATCTCGACACGCTTGGCCCAGTACACATATATACTGGGACAAGATCCAATTGACCTACCAGCATGTCTTTGGAGTGTGGGAGGAAACCGGAGTACCCGGAGGAAACCCACGCAGACACAGGGAGAACATGCAAAAACTCCAGGCAGATGGTGTTGTGAGACAGAAATTGCCGCTCCAAACAGGTCCACTCCAACAAAGATCGCCTCTCCAGGAACCAAGGGTGCTGGCAATGCACAAGGCAATTGGAAGAAATGAAGATTAGGACAGCCGCACTCCAATCCAACATAGCTATGAGTAAGCACTTCTAAGCGTGAAACGCGTAGGCTGTCCTGACGTTTTTTCGTTGCTGTGACATGTAGCGCCTGTTCACTTTTACTTTTCAAATAAAGCCAAGTTGGATAGGAGTGCGGCTGTCCTAATCTTCAGATGGTGTCGTGGTCGGGACCCGTTTGCTGCTAGGTGAAAGTGCTAACCACTACACCACTGTGTGGGGCCCCATCTGACTTTTTTTCCGTCGGAGTTTAGAAATAGAACATGTTTTATTTTTTTTTCCCGATGGAAAAAAATCCTATCGGGAATTCAGATCGTCTGTGTGGAACTCATGAACATGTTCTATTTCTAAACTCCGGCGGAAAAAAAGTCCGATGGGGCACACAGTGGTGTAGTGGTTAGCACTTTCACCTAGCAGCAAACGGGTCCCGACCACGACACCATCTGAAGATTAGGATGGATTAGGATGGAGAAAAAAAAAACACGCATGCTCAGAATCAAATCGACGCATGCTCGGAAGCATTGAACTTCATTTTTCTCGGCTCGTCGTAGTGTTGTACGTCTCCGCGTTTGGGACGGTCACTATTCCTCCAACTGACACCAAGAATAGGACACTATTCCTCCCACTAACACCAATGATGGGGCACTATTCTTTCCACTGACACCAATAATGGGACACTATTTCTCCCACTTACACCAATGATGGGGCACTATTCCTCCCACTGACGCCAATCATATAAATCCGTGGTCTCCAAACTGCATCCCAGGGGTCAGATTCGGCCCTTTGCTTGCATTTATCTGGCCCTTGGGGCACTATTCCTCCTACTGACCTACAATTGGGGCTTAATTCTTGCCACTGGCACCAACAATGGAGCACTATTCCTCCCACTGATACCAACAATGGGGCATTACTCCTCACACTGACACCCATGATATTCCTTCCACTTTTTCTTCTACTGATACCAATAGTGGGGCACCATTCCTCCCACGGAAACCAATGATGGGGCATTATTCCTCCCAATTGGGGGCATAATCTCTGCCACTGACACCAACATTGTGGCACTGTTCCTCCCACTTACACCAATGATGGGGCTACTATTCCTCCCACTGACACCAATCATGTAAATCCGTGGTCTCCAAACTGCATCCCAGGGGTCAGATGCGGCCCTTCGCTTGCATTTATCTGGCCCTTGGGGCACTATTCCTCCTACTGACCAACAATTGGGGCTTAATTCTTGCCACTGGCATCAACAATGGAGCACTATTCCTCCCACTGATACCAACAATGGGGCATTACTCCTCACACTGACACCCATGATATTCCTTCCACTTTTTCTTCCACTGATACCAATAGTGGGGCACCATTCCTCCCACGGAAACCAATGATGGGGCATTATTCCTCCCAATTGGGGGCATAATCTCTGCCACTGACACCAACATTGTGGCACTATTCCTCCCACTGACACCAATGATGGGGCATTATTCCCTCCACTAAAGATTTGGCATTGTTTAGTCCCACTAGCCACAGTGTGGCCGCCTACAGTCTGAGGCTGGGTTCACACTTGAGAACGCAGCGGCTCACAGCGGGAGGCCGCTGTGTTACCATTCCCTGTTTCAGGTCCGATTTCGGGCCCGAATTTTGGGCTGAATTCGGACCAGAAACGGACCAAAAGACGCACAGGACTAGAGAGCCAGTCACAATCTCCTGACATGCGAATTGGATGTGGGTTAACCCACATCCAATTCGCAATAGTGTGAACCCAGCCTGAAGGATAGTAAACTGGCCCTTGGTTTGGAAAGTTTGGAGACCCCCCCCCGATGTAAATGAACAGATTTGCCGAATGTAGAGTAAAGCCAGTAGAACAGAGGGGTTGCTTTTATGGCAGCAGAAGGCAGAACTGCTTTTGCTAAGTTTATTGTGAATGGTGTTGAGCTCTAAATTGAACCTGTCATGGGAAAATGTTGCACTTTGTGACAAGTGAAAGCTCAAGAACACTACTTGAGTCTCACAGGTCCTCGAGTACTGAAGTACAATTTAGGTATTTCAGTGACACAGGGCTAGACAAATTTGCTTGGAATCTAGGAGCCAGCTAAAAAAGTTAGGAGCCAGGTTTTTTTTTTTAACGACCAATGTGTGCAGAAGCGAACGCATACGTGAGTAGCGCCCGCATATGAAAGCGGTGTTTAAACCACACATGTGAGGTATCGCCGGGATCGGTAGAGCGAGAGCAATAATTCTAGCCCTAGACCTCCTCTGTAACTCAAAACATGCAACCTGTAGAATTTTTTAAATGGCGCCTATGGAGATTTTAAAGAGTAAAAGTTTGTCGCCATTCCACGAGCGGACGCAATTTTGAAGCGTGACTTGTTGGGTATCAAATTTACTCAGCGTAACATTATCTTTCACAATATAAAAAAAAATTCGGGCTAACTTTACTGTTGTCTTATTTTTTCATTTAAAAAAGTGTATTTTTTTCCTCAAAAAAAGTGCGCTTGTAAGACCGCTGCGCAAATACGGTGTGACAGAAAGTATTGCAATGACCGCCATTTTATTCTCTAGGGTGTTAGAAAAAAAAATATATATATATAATGTTTGGGGATTAACTTCTAAGTAAAGGGAAGGAGATGAGCGGGCAGTGAAACAGGCAAGCATTGCTGGTTGTCTTGTCATACCAACTGTAACCAGATTACAGAATGAAGCCTAGGCCTGCAGAAGGCCGCAAAGCCACGGCCTAAATTTATGGCCGGCGCGGCCCGACCAGATCACGCGATCATGCGCGGTGGGTGGGGGGGCGACGCACGGAAATGCAGGTAACCTCAGCTGTGCTGCCCCAGGTCACTAATTCTAGTCGCATTTGCGACCTGGCGCCCGGGGATTGTTGAGCCCTGCAGTGACAAAATAAAAGATGCCAAATTGCACTGTGGGCCTCCAGATTATGTCTGAGCTCTGGTGTATATTTTTTTTTTTTGACTAAAAATTTTTATTCTTTATTTTTAAATTAATGATAAGATGGACATTACATACAGGTACAGTCTCAAGTTACATACATTACTTTAGCAACATACATCTCCAAGTATTGCACATGCAGGGCTTAACAACACTCTAAATAATACAACTCCGGCCTTCTTGGGACTTTATCATGGGTCAGGAGCGTTGGCTCCATAACATCAGTCCAGGAACTATAATCAACAGTAAACTTAGGCTAGGGAGCCTGTCACCCCTCTCGGGAATATTCTGTGAGCAGGCCCTTTATATGAAGGTCCAGGCATAGAAAGCGCAGCCCAGAATTTGGCCGACCCCAATTGCACATGTGTGTAGATTGATACTATATTATTGGGACAGAGTATCACGGTACTTGAGAAAATATTCATAGTATGACCCATATCTAATTTAACACTACAACAATACCTGTATTTAGATTATCAGGAAGAATAATGATGTTACCAGGTTCACTGCTCTAAACATGCTACCGCGCCTTTCCACATGTCTTCGCATATACATAAGAAATCAACAAACAGTTTACTCAACACTAGAGGACGTCATATAGTGGTGGGCCATAGACCCCAAAATTTCTGATGGACATGTATTTTGTTCAATTTATACGCTAGCATCTTCTCCATTAAACATTGAGCATTTACTCTATTTATGACCTCCAACACAGTAGGGGGGTCTGGGGATCTCCATTTGGCTGCAATTGATATACGGGCAGCAAATAGGATATGTACAATCACAATCCTTTGTGCGCTTGGGAAGGAGTCTATCCCTAATGTAAGAAGTGCTAATTCTGGGGTGGGTTTACACTTCGTTTTGGAAATGTCTGAGATGAGTGAAAATACATCTCTCCAGAAGTTATGTAGTATACTACAGTGCCACATAACATGTAGGAGGTTACCTCTGTGCTGACACTCTCTCCAGCAAAGTGGGGAAAGAATGGGGTTCATTGTGTGTAGGCGCGTCGGGGTGATGTACCACCTATGCAGTAACTTACACGAATTGTCCCAGTGATCTACACAGGCTGAGGATACCCTATTGTATCTAATAGCAGTCATCCATTGTGGGAATGTAAAGATTGTCTGTAGTTCAGCCTCCCATTTGAGCATATTCGGGGTTTTGGAGTTCTTTAATTGATGGTTACAGAATCTATAGCAGAGAGATATACCCCTTATGTTTGTCTTGCCCCTGGACATGAAGAATTCCCATAGGACTAGTGGGACTTCCGTGGTATCATGAGGATTCATTTTATTATAACTCCGAATTTGCTGTAGCATAAGGGTGTCAAGTGCCGAAGGTTGAGTAATATCTACAGTGTGAAAATGTACGCCCTTTTGTTTCCAGTGATGTGTTGAGAAGTTATGAATAAGGAATGTGTAGGTCGTGAGAGGCTTTTCTAGTTTGTGAGTAGTCTCCCCCGGGAATTTCATTTTGGTGAGTAGGGACCACGCAGCAATTGAGGCCCTAATTGTAGGGTAATCAGGTATTAGGGGTTTGTGATGTATGGTGGATGCCATCAGGAGTGCAATCAGATCATGAGTTGGTGTAACCTCCCTTTCTATTTGATTCCATAAATTATCTTCCTGACTAGAGAACCAAAATTTCAGCTGGTCCAATAAAGAGGCAGTATAGTAGGCATACGCGTTCGGTAAGCTTCCTCCCCCCACCTTTTTGTGTAAGTAAAGAATTTTCATCGCTATTCTAGGTTTTTTATTCTCCCATATGTAGGCATTCAGAAGCTTTGCGAGATCCGAGAAAAATTTGTGGGGTATAGGGATTGGGATGGTTCTGAAAAGGTATAGAATCTTGGGGAATATTTGCATCTGATAAGCCGCAATCCGCCCCATCCATGACAGTTGGAATTTGGACATCTGTAAAAAGTCTTTCTTGGTCTGCTCTAGGAGGGGTAAAAAATTTTCAGAGTATAGTTTGGATGTAGGGTGGGTGAGTTGGATACCTAAGTAGGTGATAGAGGGGGCATCCCAGGTGCAAGGGAATAGTAGTTCTAGTTTGGCGACCATATTGTGGGGTAAATGAAGTGGCAGGGCAAAACATTTAGAGGTGTTAATTTTGTAATATGTTATCCTCCCAAATTCATTAATAACTTCCGTGGCTTTACTTAGTGAGATGTGTGGGTTGGTCATGGTAAGAATCACATCATCTGCAAACAGTCCTATTTTGTGTTCCGTGTGACCAATTCGGAGGCCTGTGATCTCCCCAGTGGATCTAATGATTTCTGCAAGGGGTTCTATTGCTAGGGAAAAAACAATCGGAGACAGCGGACATCCCTGTCTCGTTCCATTTGTGAGGTTGAAGGAATCAGAAAGCATCCCTGACGTAAATACTCTGGCGGAGGGATTCGTGTATAAAGACATGACCGCTGAATGCAAGAATCCGCTTATGCCGAATTTATGTAGCGTGTGTGACAGGTATGACCAGTGAACTCTATCAAACGCCTTTTCCGCGTCTAAGGCTACAAATATGCTAGGCGTGCGATTGAGTTCCGCGTGTCTCAGGAGATTGATCATTTTCCTAGTGCCATCTGGGGCCTGTCTGCCCTTGACAAAGCCCACTTGTTCTAGCCCAATGAGTGTAGGGGTTACATTGAGTAGTCTGTTTGCTACTATCTTTGCATAAATCTTTAGATCCGAGTTCAGGAGTGAAATGGGCCTATAATTCTGGGGGTAGGCCGGATCCTTCCCGGGTTTTGGGATAGTCACTATAATTGCTTGGAGCATTTCCTTTGGGAATGCACAGGTGTGTGCCGCCGTATTGTATAGATCTACCAGTCGGGGGGCGAGCAAAGATGAGAATGTTTGGTAGTATTCGGCTGAGAACCCGTCGGCTCCCGGTGATTTGTGTTTGGGAAGTTTCTTAATTACGTCCTTGATTTCATCTTCTGTAAAGGGCGCATTAATTATGCCTAAGGTCCCCTTATCTATGGACGGGAGGTCAATCCTTTTAAGAAAGTCAGTAATCTCAGTTTCTGTGGGTTGATGGGTAGACTTATCCTGGTTCAGATTATATAAGACCTCGTAGAAGTCTTTAAACGCGTTTGCTATGTCTTTGGGGTTCTGATATGAAGTATTATTAGTGGGATGTTTAATTATAGATATTTTGGATTGTGCTTGTCTTTTCTTTAATTGGGATGCTAGTAACTTCCCCGCTCTATTGTTCTGGGAGTAGAAAGTTAGTTTAAGTCTCTTATAGTAAAGGTCGTAGTCTGATTTCAATACTAGTCTCAGTTCCTCCCTCCTGGAGTTCAATTGTTGTAATAAGGAGTGGTCCCCATTTTTTTTATGCTTACTTTCCAGGTCAGCTATTCGGTCATGGAGTTGCGATATATATCTGCTTTTTTTCCTTTTTTCCCTAGCTGCTATCTGGATCAAGGCGCCTCTCGTGAAGGCTTTGTGGGCGCACCAGATTGTCGCGGGGGAAGTGCCAGGGGTTTCATTGAATTCAAAGAATTCATTTAGCTTCCCTTGAATTTCCTCCCTAATTTTGGGCTGGGAGAGTAGATATGTGTTGTTACGCCAAAGTGGAGAGGCTGTAGTTTTGTTGGTGGAAGTTATATCAATGGTGATAGGGGCGTGGTCAGACCATGTGATGGTGTGAATATTTGCTTTGAGTACCTTTTGTAAAGTATATTTGTCCGTAAGGAAGAAGTCAATCCTAGAGTAACTCTTGTGGACCGGTGAGAAGTAGGTGTAGTCCCTCTCTGTGGAGCGGAGACAGCGCCAAGGATCATAGAGATCTTCCCCCAGGCAGAAATTACCTAGGGATGGCGCTCGTCTCCGCTCCCCAGAGGAGGAGTCAAGCATGTTATTCATAAGTACATTAAAATCTCCGCAAATGACTAGGTTACCTTTTTTCATTGCTTTTGCTTTTTGTATGGTTTTGCGTAAAAACCTAATCGGGCTTTTGTTTGGAGCATACAAGTTCACCAGTGTGTATACCTCATTGTTAATTTCGGTAATCAGGATGATATACCTACCATTACTATCATAGTGTTCATCTAGGAGGTTAAAAGATACAGAGTCCTTAATAGCGATCATTACTCCATTGTTTTTTTTTGAGTTATTTGCCGTGAAGACATGTGGAAATTTCTTATGGGAGCATTTAGGTGTACTTTGGTCCAGGAAATGAGTCTCTTGTACACACAGTACATCACAGTTCTCGTCCAGGGCAGTTTTCCATAGGGTTCTCCTTTTATAGGGGCTGTTAAGTCCTCTAGCGTTGATAGATAGCAGTTTAAGTGTCATTTGTTTCATTCATGGTGCTTCGGTGACATCTAGTGGCGCAATATGAGAATTGGCTGTAGCTGAGCATTAATTTCTGAGCAGTGAGGAGCTGTAATTTGGTTTTCATTACAGAAGCCTGGAGTCTCAAAATTATACAGAGACAAGTAACCATTGCAACGTCAATGGTCTGAAAATCAAAACATATAACCGTTATCATCAACAGGATGGATTTGGAACAATCCCAAAAGCAGTATTGGGGTAAAAACATTCAGGTGATTACCTGTTCAGCCGAACATCCGGGGACCATCTGTTCAGCATTAGAAGGCGAAAGAGGCGCAGTAAGGTTAATTTGGAAAATAGGAAGTTCAGCACCATAGGACCATTATTAGTGTAGTACAGATGTGGTTATTTATCACGGTTGTTCCTGGCACTGCGGTTGTTGATAAGTTCCGATCTGGGTGAAGACTGGTCCATGGATTCAGGGAAACCTTCCTGGGGAAGGAGTCCCCACTTGCGGAGTAGTTCCAGACCTTTATCCAGGGAGGAAATGGAATACCATTCGTTGTTTTTCTCCAGAATGATTTTTGCAGGGAAGCCCCATCTATAGAGAATCCTATGATTTCTCAGCATTTTTGTAACCGGTATCAGATTATTTCTAGCCTTCATTGTGGCCTGTGATAGGTCAGCATACAGTGTGATTCCAGCATATGGGTCTGGGAGGATGTTGTTTTGCCTGGAAAACCTCATAAGCTGGTCTTTAATATGAAAGAAATGAATTCTGGCTATAACATCCCTAGGAATCTTCTCAGGGAGATGTTGTGGTTTGTGCAGCCTGTGTGCTCTGTCAATAATGACATCCGCTGTGGTGAGCGAGGGAATTGCCGTCTTCATTAGCTGCTGCAGAAATGAACTCAGTTCGGCAGGCTTAACTGTTTCAGGAATCCCTCTGAATTTCACATTGTTCCTGCGTGCGCGGTCCTCGAGATCTGAGACCTTCAGGCGTAGTGCTGTGAGTTCATCTTCTAGATCCACATGAGCATCCACCAATTCGTTGTGGGCTGCAGAGAAATCCCCCATTTTGTTTTCGACATGGGCTATTCTATCCCCCATTGCACTCAGCTCCCTGCGTGTGGAGTGAGCGATGTGAGCTATGTCTTGTTGTATGGCCCCTCTTAGCGTCAGGATCATATCCTTCATAATTGTATCGGTCATGGGCTGACCAGAGACAGGCATATCATCCAGCTTCTGGGCATATGAGGCAGCTTGCTCCATGTCGTCTCCCCCCCCTCCTTGTTCATTGCTATCATCCCCTGGGGCACTGACCCTCCGTTTCTGCTTGAGGGGGCTGTTGAATGGGGAAGAATAAGGGGGCTGAGTTAGTGTGTCATTAGGTAGCTCACCCTGCAAAGTGAATGTCGCGCTGTTCTCTCCCTCATGGCAGTGTGATGCATGCAGTCCCGCTGCGGCGCCATCTTGGGCCTTCCGGCCTGTCATGGAGGGATAGAAGTCCGTCAATTTTCTGGGCCCCTCTCTGTTCTTGCGTTTGGCCATGCTATCAGCGGGGTTCCTCCTGTCTTCCGCCGCTCGGATGTGCTGTTTCTGAGCCTCAAAAGCCGCTAAAGGTTGCTTAAGGTCCCCTGATGCGTCGGAGCTCTCCTCTCACACCACCATCCGCTCCGGCCGCCGGCTCCGCCCCCAGCTCTGGTGTATATTGAGCAATGGGTATGAAGACTCTTCAGGTTCTTCTGGAATAGCTTTACCAAGCAGAGGTACCTTATGGAGGCTACTATTACCTAGTAATGTTAGTTTGTCACTATTTTCTCATGATACGTTCAGTCCAAGGCCTACTGATTTGCTTACATGGCGGCCATATGAAGACTTATTCATGGACCATTACACCTACTATATGGCCAAAATATCAGAAAGTCCCTCCAAATGATGGAGTTCAGGTGTTTCCAGTGAAGGGTACTGTTAATACTACAGAACATAAAGACAATTTGGATGATTGTACACTTCCAACCTTGTGGGAACAGTCAGGGCCGCCTTAATAGCATCATGGGCCCCTGGGCAAAGTAATGCGCTGGGGCCCCCTACTAGCTTGCCCCAATTTACACACCTCCTTTCAAGAAATAAAGTATAAATAGTTGATAGAATTAAACATATATTCATTAGTACTTTCAATAAAATCGATTTTACAAAAGGAAAACATTCCATAAATCAAAGTCTAGTCAACACAAAGGGCACAGTACAAGGGGGAATGCAGATGGGCACAGTACAGGGGGGGAGGGTCAGGAGGGCATAGTATAGGTTCTGGGACGCTTCCCGGGACATGACCATATCGGGACCGTTTTGTAAAAAGCGTGACTGTCCCAGCAAATCCGGGACAGTTGGCAAGCATGATGTAATGCAAGATTATTGTGGGGCCCCCATGTGCCTGGGGGCCCCTGAGCAGTGCCCAGAAGTACACTTGCATTAAGATGGCCCTGGTAACAGTGAAGGATCTTTTCTGTTCCAGCATGACTGTGCCCCTGTGTACAAAACCAGCTCCATAAAGATATGGTTTGATGAGTTTGGTGTAGAAGAACTTGAGTGGCCTGCATAAAGCCCTGACCTCAGCTTTACCTAACACCTTTGGGAGAAATTGGAATGCTGGTGGTGAAACCAGGTCTTCTCATCCAACATCAGTACCTGACCTCACCAATACCCTTTTGACTGAATGTACACAATTTTGCAGAAAACCTTCCCAGATGAGTGGAGGCAGTTGCATAATGACATGGTTTGGTGGGTTTGGTTTGGTGGAACTTGAGTGGCTTGCACAAAGCCCGGATTTTAACCCTACTGAACATCTTTGGAATGCTGAGCCAGGTCTTCTCATCCAACCTCACCACTTGACCTCACAAATACCCTTATGATTGAATGTGCACAAATTCCCACAGACACAGTCCAACATTTTGTAGAATGCCTTCCCAGATCAGTGAAGCCAGCTCCATAAGGACATGGTTTGATGAGCTTGGTGTGGAAGACCTCGAGTGGCTTGCACAGAGCCCTGAACTAAACCCAACTGAACACCTTTGTAATGTCCATTGTAAGCCAGGTCTTGTCATCTAACATCACCACTTGACCTCACAAATGCTCCCATGACTGGATATGCACAAATTCCCCCAGACACAGTCCAACATCTGGGAACGCCTCGCCAGGAGACTAGAGCCAGCTCCATAAAGACACGGTTTGATAAGTTTGGTGTGGAGGAACTTGAGTGGCCTGAGGAAACCCTGACCTCAAACCCTACTTGAACACCTTTGGAATGTCGATTGTGAGCCAGGTCGTCTAATCTAACATTACCACTTGACCTCACAAATGCTTATATGACTGTATGTCAACATTTGGGGGGAAACCCAGACCTCTACCCTACTTGAACACCTTTGGAATGTTCATTGTAAGCCAAGTCGTCTAATCCAACATCACCACTTGACCTCACAAATGCTCCCATGACTGGTTGTGCACAAATTCCCCCAGACACAGTCTAACATCTGGGAACGCCTTCCCAGGAGACTAGAGCGAGCTCCATAAAGACACGGTTTGAAGGTTTGGTGTGGAGGAACTTGAGTGGCCTGAGGAAACCCTGACCTCAAACCCTACTTGAACACCTTTGGAATGCCGATTGTGAGCAAGGTCGTCTAATCCAACATTACCACTTGACCTCACAAATGCTTATATGACTGTATGTCAACATTTAGGGGGAAACCCAGACCTCTACCCTACTTGAACACCTTTGGAATGTCCATTGTAAGCCAAGTCGTCTAATCCAACATCACCACTTGACCTCACAAATGCTCCCATGACTGGTTGTGCACAAATTCCCCCAGACACAGTCTAACATCTGGGAACGCCTTCCCAGGAGACTAGAGCGAGCTCCATAAAGACACAGTTTGATAAGTTTGGTGTGGAGGAACTTGAGTGACTTGAGGAAACCCTGACCTCAACCCTGCTTGATCACTTTTGGCATGCCGATTGTGAGCCGGGTCGTCTAATCCAACATCACCACTTGACCTCACAAATGCTCATATGACTGTATGTCAACATTTGGGGGGGAAACCCAGACCTCTACCCTACTTGAACACCTTTGGAATGCTGATTGTGAGCCAGGTCTTCTCATCCAACGTCACTACTTGACCTCTTAAATACCCATATGGCTGATTTGGGAACAAATTCCCACAGACATATCTTAAAATCTTGTGAAAGACTTTCTCAGAAGAGTGGAGGCTGTTATAGCTTACTTCATATGAATGTCCATAATTTTGGAATTGGATGTCCCACAAACCTATATAGGTGTGATGGTCAGGTTCCCACCAACTTTTGGCCATGTAGTTTAAACAAAATGGAGTTACACAGACATATGGCTGCCGTTACACATCTCACTCTCAAAATACAGTAAAAGCTTTATGTCTGGAAGAAGCCATTTTTAGAGTCTAAAGCCCTGTAAACACGATCGGCTTTCCGATGAAATAAAATCTGATGGATTTTTCCATCGGATTTCCGATGAAGCTGACTTCCCTTTCCTACACACCATCAGTCAAAAATCCAACCGTCCCAAACGCTGTGACGTTAAACACTCCGACGAGCCAAAAAAAATGAAGTTCAATGCTTCTGAGCATGCGTCGACTTGATTCTGAGCATGCGTGGGTTTTTTCTCCGATGGAGTTCCACACAGACGATCGGAATTTGCTATTGTTTTTTTTTACCATCGGATAAATTTAAGACATGTTCTATTTTTAATCACTGATGTAAAAAAGACCGATGGGGCCCATACACGATCGGTTTGTCCGATGAAAAAAGTCCATCGGACTGTATTCATCGGTAAAAGCGATCGTGTGTACACGGCATAACTCTTCCCACACCGCATTATGTTTGCTACTATGACACATGTGCTCTTTGATGCAATCGTTGATGATGATTAATGTATTAACACTGTACCTAATCAACTATTCAATGCAGGAGTGAAGAGGTTAACTGTCCCGCCCGCCTGACACTGCCTGCTAGAACTCAATACTTTTAGCTTACTAGCGCAAAATAGACGCTGGGTTTTAGGGGGAACGTTAACAGAACAAGGATAATGGTACACTAGGCTTATTAATAAAGGACAATTATGTCCTCGCTTACACTCCTGAATGTCTTTTAGGTCTTTACCTTGTTGTTAATAGCCTTGGATGGAATTCCTGATGAAAATATGCCCTGCCCCCTTTTTTTTTTAGATGTGATGCCAGCAGACTCAGACCCTTCACACAAGTGTCATTCTATAGTATTCCCCATCACTCCTTTCACATTAGCTACATAAAATCTATGTGGGGAGGTAAAGGGAGGGACAGAGGAGCTGGGCCTGCACAGACAGTAATTAGACACTCCCAGAAGAGAAACGGGCTATGATTGCAAGAAGGGAGGGTGCTGTGCTAATAAATTGACTCTTCTAGAGGTAAAATTTGTAGAGATGGGTTTTAATCTTACAAAATGTTCAATATATTGACAGTCTTACCCATCAATGGGCTTTCCTCACTTAAAACTGAACTGGAGCTAAGTGAAATTTGTCTATTAGCCTCCTGCAAACCCCTGATTTCAGACTCAAGACTAGGAGCCAATCGGGTTCTGCTGCAGCGCACATGTTCCAATGGGAGAATAATGCAGATTGTGGATCTTTTCGGTGTTCTGCTGTTTTGTTTTTTTACTGCCACTCAGCATGCTGGGGTGTATTTTTGACTAGTGATGAGCTAGGGCTTGGACCAAACCCAGGTCAGCCCAAACCCTGAGAAAGCAGGCCCCAGCCCCATCAGTTGCAGAGAGCAGGCCACCAGCCCAGTTAGTTGCAGAAAGCAGGCCACCAGCCCAGTTAGTTGCGGAAAGCAGGCCACCAGCCCAGTCAGGTGTGGAAATCAGGCCACAGCCCATCAGTTGCAGAAAGCAGGCTACCAGCCCAGTCAGTTGCAGAAAGCAGACCACCAGCCCAGTCAGTTGTGGAAGACAGGCCACCAGCCCAGTCAGTTGCAGAAAGCAGTCCACCAGTCCAGTCGGGTGCAGAAAGAAGGCCACCAGCCCAGTTAGTTGTGGAAGGCTGGCCACCAACCCAGTCAGTTGCAGAAAGCAGTCCACCAGCCCAGTCAGGTGCAGAAAGCAGGCCACCAATCCAGTCAGTTGTGGAAGGCTGGCCACAAACCCAGTCAGTTGCAGAAAGCAGTCCACCAGTCCAGTCAGTTGCAGAAAGCAGTCCACCAGCCCAGTCAGATGCAGAAAGAAGCCCATCAGCCCAGTCAGTTGCAGAAAGCAGGCCACCAGCCCAGTGAGGTGCGGAAAGAAGGCCACCAGCCCAGTTAGTTGTGGAAGGCTGGCCACCAACCCAGTCAGTTGCAAAAAGCAGTCCACCAGCCCAGTCGGGTGCAGAAAGAAGCCCATTAGCCCAGTCAGTTGCAGAAAGCAGGCCACCAACCCAGTCAGTTGCAGAAAGAAGTCCACCAGTCCAGTGAGGTGCAGAAAGAAGGCCACCAGCCCAGTTAGTTGTGGAAGGCAGGCCACCAACCCAGTCAGTTGCAGAAAGCAGTCCACCAGCCCAGTCGGGTGCGGAAAGAAGGCCACCAGCCAAGTTAGTTGTGGAAGGCTGGCCACCAACCCAGTCAGTTGCAGAAAGCAGTCCACCAGCCCAGTCAGGTGCGGAAAAAAGCCCATCAGCCCAGTCAGTTGCAGAAAGCAGGCCACCAACCCAGTCAGTTGCAGAAAGCAGTCCACCAGCCCAGTCGGGTGTGGAAAGAAGGCCACCAGCCCAGTTAGTTATGGAAGGCTGGCCACCAACCTAGTCAGTTGCAGAAAGCAGTCCACCAGCCCAGTCAGGTGCGAAAAGAAGCCCATCAGCCCAGTTCTTTGCAGAAAGCAATCCACCAGCCCAGTGAGGTGCGAAAAGAAGGCCACCAGCCCAGTTAGTTGTGGAAGGCAGGCCACCAACCCGGTCAGTTGCAGAAAGCAGTCCACCAGCCCATCAGTTGTGGAAAGCAGGCCACCAACCCAGTCAGTTGCAGAAAGCAGTCCACCAGCCCATCAGTTGTGGAAAGCAGGCCACTAGCCCAGTCAGTTGCAGAAATCAGGCCACCAGCCCATTAGTTGTGGAAAGCAGACCACCAGCCCATCAGTTGCAGAAAGCAGGCAACCAGCCCATCAGTGGTGGAAAGCAGGACACCAGCCCAGTCAGTTGCAGAAAGCAGGCCACCAGCCCATCAGTTGTGGAAAGCAGGCCACCAGCCCAGTCAGTTTCAGAAAGCAGACAACCAGCCCATCAGTGGTGGAAAGCAGGCCACCAGCCCAGTCAGTTTCAGAAAGCAGGCCACCAGCCCATCAGTTGCAGAAAGCAGACCAGCAGCTCATCAGTTGCAGAAAGCAGACCAGCAGCTCATCAGTTGCAGAAAGCAAGCCATTAGCCCAGTTAGTTGCAGAAAGCAGGCTACCAGCCTATCAGTTGCAGAAAGCTGGACACCAGCCCATCAGTTGCAGAAAGCAGGCCACCAGCCCCATTGGATGCAAAAATCAGGCAACTAGCTCAGTCAGTTACGGAAAGCAGGCCACTAGCCCCATTGGATGCAAAAATCAGGCAACTAGCTCAGTCAGTTACGGAAAGCAGGCCACCAGCCCAATCCGTTACAGAAAGCAGGCCACCAGCTCATCAGTTGCAGAAAGCAGGTCACCAGCCCCATCAGTTGTGGAAAGCAGGCCACTAGCCCAGTCAGTTGCAGAAAGCAGTCCACCAGCCCATCAGTTGTGGAAAGCAGACCACCAACCCAGTCAGTTGCAGAAAGCAGGCCACCATCCCGTCAGTTGTGGAAAGCAGGCCACTAGCCCAGTCAGTTGCAGAAAGCAGTCCACCAGCCCATCAGTTGCAGAAAGCAGGCCACCAGCCCATCAGTTGTGGAAAGCAGGCCACCAACCCAGTCAGTTGCAGAAAGCAGGCCACCATCCCGTCAGTTGTGGAAAGCAGGCCACTAGCCCAGTCAGTTGCAGAAAGCAGGCCACCAGCCCATCAGTTGTGGAAAGCAGGCCACCAGCCCAGTCAGTTTCAGTAAGCAGGCCACCAGCCCATCAGTTGTAGAAAGCAGGCCACCAGCCCAGTCAGTTTCAGAAAGCAGGCCACCAGCCCATCAGTTGCGGAAAGCAGACCAGCAGCTCATCAGTTGCAGAAAGCAGACCAGCAGCTCATCAGTTGCAGAAAGCAGACCAGCAGCTCATCAGTTGCAGAAAGCAGACCAGCAGCTCATCAGTTGCAGAAAGCAGACCAGCAGCTCATCAGTTGCAGAAAGCTGGACACCAGCCCATCAGTTGCAGAAAGCATGCCACTAGCCCCATTGGATGCAAAAACCAGGCAACTAGCCCAGTCAGTTACGAAAAGCAGGCCACCAGCCCAATCCGTTACAGAAAGCAGGCCACCAGCTCATCAGTTGCAAAATGCAGGTCACCAGCCCCATCAGTTACAGACATCAGGCCATCAACCCCACCAAACACATAAAAGAAAAATTCAGGTATTTGTGACATTCATGGTGACGCGATTGACCTAATATGGTCACATATCCAAATTTTGATCAATGACATTGTCCAATTATGGCCTAGTGGTCACATTTAGATTATCGACATTAGCCAGCACCCTTACCCCGCAGCCAATGAAGGGGTAGGGCTGGTGGCCGATGTCAATTTTCCAAAATTCCTTGCTGATTGGGCCGGCGGCCTGCGATCATGTGACAGCCTCCCGCGGGTTAAGTCCGAACTTTGGCTCATCACTGTTTTCGAACAAGCTATAGTGCTACGGCACCACCGTAGCTGTATTAAAACAGCAAACATACTCTGTATTAAAGAATCCTATCACCTTCCCCCAAGTCAAAAAAGTAACTTTATATCCCTTGTGGAAATTGAAGAATATATTTAAAATGCATTTTTTTTTTTTTGCCTGGAGTTTACCTTTAAATCCTCTTCAAAGCTGTAATGGATCTCTTACAATGTGGGGCCCCGAGACTGTACTCCATATTGAAGTGACTTAACATATTAAGCATCCCTTGTCCATATATATTCCTCCACTTGTGGGGATCGGGGGCCTATACCTCCGGGGTACATCCTGCGCTATTCACAATGATGGTCGTTCCTACAAATGAATGTTTTTTTATGAATGTAACTGTACTGATGAATAAACTATTTTTCTACTACCCAAACAAAGTTCTCCCTATGGCTTCTTATGTACACGCAATGACCTAAAGGCCAGCGGCTTTTTCTTTTTTCAGCTATTTTGCACAATTTGTATATGAAAACGCACTAAGACCTCTTTTTACATGGAATCGAAAATCCCTTAAGGGGTTTTTTAGCAGCAAAAAGTATATTTTACTTGAGTAGCAATCGATTTTTGTAAAAATGTGTTTATTGTATCAAAGAGTACTTTATAAATACATGAGAGTTGTAAAAAACAATCCTGGCTTGGACATAGAGAACACAACCCATCAACAATAGAAAAAAACAAACACATGTTACATAAAACCACATTGTATTAGCGTAGAGTTTCACATGAAATTACCTACGCGTTTCGACTTTTTAATTATTGGTCTTCTTCAAGGGAATTTTTATCTATGCGAAAAAGAGATACAGAAATACAGATTATATTTTAGATAAACCAACTTTTTATATTATATATATATATATATATACCCGTATTTATCGGCGTATAACACGCACAGGCGTATAACACGCACCCTAACTTTAAGAAGGAAGTTTCAGGAAAAAAACTTTCCACAGCCCCCTGCGTATAACACGCAGGCATAGTTTACCCTCTATTTTCAGGGTAAAAAAGTGAGTGTTATACGCCAATAAATACAGTATATTGTGACAGCAGGAAGGTAAAGTCACCTGGTTGCATCCAGGGGGGTAGATATATTTCGCCCAGATTCAGGCTTTACGCCGATTTATACAACTAGGTAGAGAGTTGTATAAGGCTAGTGGGCTCATGGATGACTCATACCTCTAGGGAGAGGGCTGGGCGTCGTGCAGACAGGGAGTTGATGAGGCCAGCTGAAGCTTGTCAGCTCATTTAGGCCTCTATAAAAAACTCCCAGATTCATTAGGTGTTGGCTCATGCCTGGAAGCAGACCTGTGTGGACTGTCTAGGGAGAGTGAACCCCTGTGCGGTGAGAGAAAGCCTGTGTGGCTATATTTTGCTTGGACATTTAAAACCAGGGACTAGGACAGCACTAGGCTGATCCCAGTCGTTAGTTAGGAAACCTGTAAGTTTAGTCAGAGGTCAAGTTGACCAGGATTTATTTTGTTTATGTTTTTTTTGCCTTGCTGTGTTTTTGTCACTGTAAATAGAAAATAAACCGCACCTTTTTGATTTTGAAAACCACAACCTCCGTCTGCTGGGCCTGTTTTTGGGTGGGGAGCCCATCCCGGGGGTCACACATACCCGCTGCCGAGCTAGCCCCCTCACAGTTGGTGGAGAACCAGTGGCAGTTTTTTTTTTAAGCCAGCATGGAGGAGATACTGAAACAGCTGGCTCTAGCAAATGCCAATCAACAGCAGACAAATGCAGGTTTGCAAAGGAGCCTTGCAGCCCAGCAGCAAGCTCATCAACAGAGCCTTGCAACTTTACAACAGAGTCTGGAGGCTCAGCAACAAGCCCAACAGCAATCTGAGGCCCGCTTCATAGACCTGTTGCAGAAGCAAGAGCAGAGACTACAACAACAGATGGAAGCAGTAATGCAGCAACGTCCGCAGACCAGTGAGGAAAGCCGTCCCACTAATACCGCGTCCTTTGGGGTGAGTCGTTTATTGACAAAAATGACTGGAGAGGATGATCCAGAGGTATTTTTGACCACATTTGAAAGGACCGCTGAAAGAGAAAAGTGGCCTGAGGAGCAGTGGGCTGGACTAGTGGCTCCTCTGTTAACTGGTGAATCGCAGAAAGCTTACTATGACCTAGAGCCTAACCAAGCAAAAGACTATGTGATGCTAAAAGCTGAAATATTGGCAAGGCTGGGTGTCACCCTGGCTGTCCGGGCTCAGCGTGTGCATAACTGGACTTTCCAGCTTGGAAAACCCCCCAGGTCTCAAATGTATGATCTCATTCACCTGAGCAGAAAGTGGCTACAGCCAGAGACTTTGTCCGCACCAAAGATTGTGGAACGTGTTGTAATGGATCGGTTTTTGAGAGCTCTTCCTACTGCCATCCAAAAGTGGGTAAGCCATGGAGACCCAGAGACGGCCGATGGTCTTGTGGATCGTGTGGAGAAATACTTGGCTACAGAGAACCTGACGGCCTCTTCCAGAGACACTCGGACTTTCCACCCCAAGACCAGACCATCCCCAGGGGCGGATAAGAGGATTCCAAGGGGTGAGGGTGGAGAGAGTGAGAGGGTGGGAGCTCTACCCCAAGTTTGGCGAGAACAGCCTGGGAAATCAGCGGCTCAAGAGGCGGCAAGAAGGATCGTTTGCTACCGCTGCCGGCGAGCGGGACATATTGCAGCAAATTGCCCGGTTTTGGAGGAACCCATGCAGTGTGACTTTCTGACGGGCAGACGTCAGTCGCTGTGTGCGACAGTCGCATGCACTGCCATTCGGGGAACTGAGAAACATTTATGCAAAATGTGTATTAATGGTAGAAATGTTGTGGTATTGCTGGATTCAGGTAGCCTTGTGACCCTGATAAAGGCTGAGTTAGTTAAAACAGAGGTCTCTGGGAATAGCAAGGTAGCCGTTATTTGTGTGCATGGGGACACCCGAGAGTATCCAGTGACTACAGTGTGTTTCGAGACCCCCAAAGGTACCCTCTCTCATCCAGTGGGCTTAGTATCTCAGTTACCGCATGACGCCATTGTGGGAAGGGATTTTCCGAAGTTCTGGGAACTGTGGGATGATCCTGAGCCCCCCACTGGTGCCCCTATGTACCAGGAATGTGATAGCCAGAACTCCCCTGAGAGTGGTGAGGACTCTCCGGAATTTCCCTTGTCAGTATTGGCAGGGGAGACTCAAGAAACTGGAGAGGAGCCCACCTCCTCAGACGAAAACCTACCGTCTGTGGAGTTTTCTGATCTTGAGGTTCACAGGGAAAACTTTGCCACAGAACAGTTGAAAGACCCCGCCCTAATAAAGGCACGGGAAAACGTAGTGAAAATAGATGGCGAGTTAGTGAACCCAGATAATACCGGCACTTACCCATACTTCAGCGTAGAGAAGGACCTACTGTATCGGGTGGCAAAAAGGGCAGAAGAAACCGTTGAGCAGCTTGTGGTGCCCAAACCTTACAGGAAGTTGGTGTTGGAGTTGGCCCATGGGCACATTCTTGGAGGTCATCTGGGGACAGAGAAAACCCGAGAGAGGGTGTTACAGAGATTCTATTGGCCTGGGGTGATGAAGGACATAGAAAATTATTGTTCCTCCTGCCCTGTGTGTCAGAGGTCGGCCCCGATGCCACATTTCCGTAGCCCGCTGGTCCCTCTACCCATCATTGAGGTCCCGTTTGAGAGAATCGCAATGGATTTGGTAGGTCCTATAATCAAGTCCGCTAGGGGGCACCAGTACATATTGGTTATAATGGACTATGCCACCCGTTATCCAGAAGCGATCCCTCTCAGAAATACCTCGGCCAAAACCATAGCCAAAGAGCTATCTCTTGTTTTTAGCCGGGTGGGTATTTGTAAAGAACTGCTTACGGACCAAGGTACACCCTTTATGTCCCGGGTTATGAAAGAGCTGTGTAAATTGTTCAAAGTGACGCAATTGCGTACATCTGTGTATCACCCCCAAACCGATGGGCTGGTTGAAAGATTCAACAAAACCCTAAAACAAATGTTGAAGAAAGTGGTGGATAGAGATGGAAGGGATTGGGACTGTCTACTTCCTTATTTGATGTTTGCTATTAGGGAGGTGCCCCAATCCTCTACGGGATTCTCCCCCTTTGAGTTACTGTATGGGAGACACCCAAGAGGGCTGTTGGATATTGCCAAGGAAACTTGGGAAAGTGAGAGTTCTCCCCACAGGAGTGTGATTGAGCATGTCGCCCTGATGCAAGATCGAATTGCACAGGTAATGCCCATCGTGAAGGAACATTTGGCCCAAGCGCAGTTGGCACAGCAGAGAGTGTACAACCGTGGAGCCAAGACCCGTACCTTTTCCCCGGGGGATAGGATATTGGTACTTGTCCCTACGGTTGAAAGTAAATTCCTTGCCAAATGGCAAGGCCCCTACGAGATAATGGAAAAAGTGAGCGAAGTGAATTACAAGGTCAGACAACCAGGAAGGCGAAAGCCCGAACAGATCTATCACGTTAATCTGTTGAAAGCCTGGAGGGATAGAGAGTCCCTAGTCGCAGACACTTGGTCACCAGCTCAAACTGGTTGCGTGATTCCTGAGGTTGGAATCGCAGCCACCTTGTCACAACCCCAACAACAGGAGGTTAAGGAGTTTGTGCTTCGCAACAAGGAGGTATTCTCTGAGCTGCCGGGACAAACATCTGGGGTAGAGCATGACATTATTACCCCGCCCGGTGAAAGGGTGAAGTTAAAACCCTATCGGATCCCAGAGGCCCGACGGGAGGCAATACGGGAGGAAGTACAGAAAATGCTGAACTTAGGGGTGATAGAGGAGTCCCAAAGTGATTGGTCTAGTCCCATTGTGTTGGTGCCTAAACCGGATGGGAGCTGGCGATTTTGTAACGATTTTCGTCAGTTGAACAAAGTTACAAAATTTGACACCTACCCCATGCCACGTATAGATGAGTTGATCGACCGGCTGGGAACAGCCCGATACATGACGACTCTTGACCTCACAAAAGGGTATTGGCAAATCCCCCTGGCCAAGTCGGCCAAAGAGAAAACCGCATTTGTAACCCCAGACGGGGCGTTCCAATATAAAAGAATGCCGTTCGGGTTACAGAATGCGCCGGCCACATTCCAGCGGAAAATGGACCAGATGCTGAGGCCCCATCGGAAGTATGCTGCGGCTTACCTGGATGACATAATTGTCCATAGCACAGATTGGGCCTCACATCTGCCAAAAGTGCAAGCAGTCCTGGACTCTGTTCGGGAAGCAGGGTTTACGGCTAACCCCAAGAAGTGTACCATTGGGCAGGAGGAGGCCAAATATCTTGGGTACACCATTGGGAGGGGAGTAATAAAACCCCAACTCAACAAAGTCGAGGCCATCCAGAGTTGGCCACGTCCCAACAGCAAGAAGCAGGTACGAGCCTTTCTGGGAATCGCTGGGTATTATCGGCGATTCATTCCCCACTTTGCTTCTAAGGCTGTGCCCCTAACCAACCTGACGAAGGGGAAAGGGTCGGTCATGATTAAATGGACCCCCGAGGCTGAGGCAGCATTCCAGTTCTTGAAACAAGCCTTATGTAGCCAGCCAGTGTTGTACTCACCCGACTTCTCTAGAGACTTTGTCGTACAAAGTGATGCGTCAGATGTGGGGTTAGGAGCAGTATTGTCCCAGGTCTGGAACGGGGAAGAGCACCCAGTCATTTACCTCAGCAGGAAGTTGAAGTCCCATGAGGTAAATTACGCCACCGTTGAAAAGGAGTGTTTAGCGGTGAAGTGGGCTCTAGATTCCCTTCGGTACTACCTGCTAGGTAGGCACTTTGACATGGTTACGGATCACGCTCCGTTAAAGTGGATGGCTCAAAACAAGGAAACAAATAGAAGAGTGAATAGGTGGTTCCTGGCCCTCCAGGAATTCAACTTCACAGTAAAGCATCGCCCTGGCGTTCAAATGGGGAATGTGGATGCTTTGTCTCGAGTACATGAATGCCTGATTGCTGGTGTTCCAACCCCGAGGTTAAAACAAGAGGGGGGGGTATGTGACAGCAGGAAGGTAAAGTCACCTGGTTGCATCCAGGGGGGTAGATATATTTCGCCCAGATTCAGGCTTTACGCCGATTTATACAACTAGGTAGAGAGTTGTATAAGGCTAGTGGGCTCATGGATGACTCATACCTCTAGGGAGAGGGCTGGGCGTCGTGCAGACAGGGAGTTGATGAGGCCAGCTGAAGCTTGTCAGCTCATTTAGGCCTCTATAAAAAACTCCCAGATTCATTAGGTGTTGGCTCATGCCTGGAAGCAGACCTGTGTGGACTGTCTAGGGAGAGTGAACCCCTGTGCGGTGAGAGAAAGCCTGTGTGGCTATATTTTGCTTGGACATTTAAAACCAGGGACTAGGACAGCACTAGGCTGATCCCAGTCGTTAGTTAGGAAACCTGTAAGTTTAGTCAGAGGTCAAGTTGACCAGGATTTATTTTGTTTATGTTTTTTTTGCCTTGCTGTGTTTTTGTCACTGTAAATAGAAAATAAACCGCACCTTTTTGATTTTGAAAACCACAACCTCCGTCTGCTGGGCCTGTTTTTGGGTGGGGAGCCCATCCCGGGGGTCACACATACCCGCTGCCGAGCTAGCCCCCTCACAATATATATATATATATATATATATATATATATATATATATATATATATACATATATGTTCCATTATTATTATTATTATTATTATACAGGATTTATATAGCGCCAACAGTTTGCGCAGCGCTTTACAACATCAGGGAAGACAGTACAATCACAATACAATTCAATACAGAGGGATCAGAGGGCCTGCATTATGAATAAAACAGTGTATATCTACCATTTCTGATGGGAGAGCTTCGTTCTACAGCCAGAGAAGTTGTTATTCTTTAAAAAACATCGATGCTTGGTGCCTTTTTTTAAAGAACAACAACTTCTCTGGCTGTAGAACATAGCTCTCCCATCAGAAATAGTAGATATACACTGTTTTATTCATAATGGAACATATATATACCGTATTTATCGGCGTATAACACGCACTTTTTTCCCCTTAAAATCAGGGGAAAATCGTGGGTGCGTGTTATACGCCGATACTCACCTATGCCCGGCGATCTCTGCTGACTGTGAGCGGAGCGGAGCGATCGCCGCAGAGATACACATAGCCGAGTGTATTCGGCTATACTCGGTATTTCTCGGCTCCGCTCACAGTCACGCCCAGTCCCGCCATTGGACCTGTGATATGTCCATCATAGGGCGGGACTCGGCGTGACTGTGAGCGAAGCCGAGAAGAGCCGAGTACACCCGAATACACTCGGCTATGTGTATCTCGGCTCCGCCCAGTCCCTGCGTTCTCAGCGGCGTTCGCCCCGCTCCGCCCTGTATCAGCGGCGATCTCGGCGGCGCCAAATTTAAATTCAAGGCTGCAATAAACACTGGGGGGGCAAGGCTGCAATGTGACAAGGCTGCACTGAACACTGGCAAGGCTGCACTGGACACTGGCAAGGCTGCACTGGACACTGGGCAATGCTGCAATGGACACTGGCAAGGCTGCACTGGACACTGGCAAGGCTGCACTGGACACTGGGCAATGCTGCAATGGACACTGGCAAGGCTGCACTGGACACTGGCAAGGCTGCACTGGACACTGGGCAATGCTGCAATGGACACTGGCAAGGCTGCACTGGACACTGGCAAGGCTGCACTGGACACTGGGCAATGCTGCAATGGACACTGGCAAGGCTGCACTGGACACTGGCAAGGCTGCACTGGACACTGGCAAGGCTGCACTGGACACTGGGCAAGGCTGCAATGGACACTGGCAAGGCTGCAATGGACACTGGCAAGGCTGCACTGTGACAAGGCTGCAAATGACACTGATAAGGCTGCATTTAAATGTAATTTTTTTTTTTCTTAAACTTCCCTCCTAAAAGTTTTTTTCCCTAAAATTCCCTGCTAAACTTGGGGTGCGTGTTATACGCCGGCGCGTGTTATACGCCGATAAATACGGTAATATAAAAAGTTGGTTTATCTAAAATATAATCTGTATTTCTGTATCTCTTTTTCGCATAGATAAAAATTCCCTTGAAGAAGACCAATAATTAGAAAGGTCGAAACGCGTAGGGTTATCATGTGAAACTCTACGCTAATACAATGGGTTTTATGTAACATGTGTTGTTTGTTTTTTTCTATTGTTGATGGGTTGTGTGATGTCCAAGCCAGGATTGTTTTTTACAACTCTCATGTATTTATAAAGTACTTTTTGATATAATAAACAAACTTTAAAGCCTCGTACACACGACCGTTTTTCTCGGCAAGAAAACTGCTGGGAGAGCTTTTTTGCCGTGAAAACCGTTCGTGTGTATGGTTTCTCGTCAGGAAAACTGCCGGGAATCTCGACGAGAAAAATAGAGAACCTGCACTCTATTTTTCTCGTCGGAATTCTCGGCAGAGTGTTTCCTGTCGTCTGTATGCTTACCTGTCCAAGGTAAACCCGTGCATGCTCGATAAGACTTTGACGCATGCGCGGTAGCATACAAGGTTAGTGTGGGGTGTAGCAAGATGGCGGCGACGGCATCGAATGTGACGAGCGCCGGCTCGTCGTAGTCGGTGACGTCACCGCGTTCTTGCCATTCAAAAGAACGGCGGTTCTTTTGAGTGGCCGTCACTACACAGGGCTTGGCCAGACAAGCTTGCCAGGAATCCCGTCGAGAAAACCAACGTTTTTTTCTCCAACGGGATTCCCGCCCGTGTGTACAGGGCTTTACAAAAATCGATTGCTACTCAAGTAAAATATACTTTTTTTCATCCGTCTGCAGAGCGGATCGGATGAACACGGACAGACGGTCTGTGTTCATCCGATCCCCCCATAGAGGAGAGCGGAGATCTGACTGGGCGGTCCCTGCACAGTGTGCAGGGACCGCCCTGTCATCTGCCGGCTCAGCGGGGATCAACGAAGCGATCCCCGCTGAGCAAGCGGATATTTAAGGAATGGGTCATCACGGGATCCGCCCGTGTGAAAGGGCCCTAACAGTGTAAATTTGCTGTCCCCTCAAAACTACTCAACACACAGCCATTAATGTCTAAACTGCTGGCAACAAAAGTGAGTACACCCCTAAGTGAAAATGTCCAAATTTGTCCCAATTAGCCATTTTCCCTCCCCGGTGTCATGTGACTCGTTAGTGTTACAAGGTCTCAAGTGTGAATGGAAAGCAGGTGTGGTAAATTTGGTGTTATCGCTCTCACTCTCTCATACTGGTCACTGGAAGTTCAACATGGCACCTCATGGCAAAGAACTCTCTGAGGATCTGAAGAAAAGAATTGTTGCTCTACATAAAGATGGCCGAGGCTATAAGAAGATTGCCAAGACCCTGAAACTGAGCTGCAGCACGGGGGCCAAGACCATATAGCGGTATAACAGGACAGGTTCCACTCAGAACAGGCCTCACCATGGTTGAGCAAAGAAGTTGAGGTCACGTGCTCAGCGTCATATCCAGAGGTTGTCTTTGGGAAATAGACGTATGAGTGCTGCCAGCATTGCTGCAGAGGTTGAAGGGATGGGGGGTCAGCCTGTCAGTGCTCAGACCATACGCCGCACACTGCATCAAATTGGTCTGCATGGCTGTCGTCCCAGAAGGAAGCCTCTTCTAAAGATGATGCACAAGAAAACCTGCAAACAGTTTGCTGAAGACAAGCAGACTAAGGACATGGATTACTGGAACCATGTCCTGTGGTCTGATGAGACCAAGATAAACTTATTTGGGTCAGATGGTGTCAGGCGTGTGTGGCGGCAACCAGGTGAGGAGTACAAAGACAAGTGTGTCTTGCCTACAGTCAGGCATGGTGGTGGGAGTGTCATGGTCTGGGGCTGCATGAGTGCTGCCGGCACTGGGGAGCTACAATTCATTGAGGGAACCATGAATGCCAACATGTACTGTGACATACTGAAGCAGAGCATGATCCCCCTCCCTTCAGAGACTGGGCTGCAGGGCAGTATTCCAATATGATAACAACCCCAAACACACCTCCAAGACCACCACTGCCTTGCTAAAGAAGCTGAGGGTAATGGTGATGGGCTGGCCAAGCATGTCTCCAGACCTAAACCCTATTGATCATCTGTGGGACATCCTCAAACGGAAGGTGGAGGAGCACAAGGTCTCCAACATCCACCAGCTCCGTGATGTCGTCATGGAGGAGGGGAAGAGGACTCCAGTGGCAACCTGTGAAGCTCTGGTGACCTTCATGCCCAAGAGGGATAAGGCAGTGCTGGAAAATAATGGTGGCCACACAGAATATTGACACTTTGGGCCCAATTTGGAAATTTTCACTTTGGGGTGTACTCACTTTTGTTGCCAGTGGTTTAGACATTAATGGCTGTGTGTTGAGTTATTTTGAGGGGACAGCAAATTTACACTGTTATACAAGCTGTACACTCACTACTTTACATTGTAGCAAAGTGTCATTTCTCTAGTGTTGTCACATGAAAAGATAGAAGAAAATATTTACAAAAATGTGAGGGGTGTACTTACTTTTGTGAGATGCTGTATTTACTGTATATATATCTATTTTTATTTTATTTATTATTCTTTACCCACTTCAGACCCGTAAGATTTGGGTTAACACTAGGGGGCGATCAAGGGGTTAACTGTGTTCCTAATGTGTGTTCTAACTGAAGGGGGAGGGGTCTTACCTAGAGGAAATTACAGATCGTGGTTCCTAGCTATTAGGAACTCACGATTTGTCTTTCCTCAGCTCACAGCACAGGGATGTGTGTGTTTACACACACGTCCCTGTTCTGCCTCCCATGCCCGGAGATCGCTTGCGACCGCCGGTCACGAGCATCGTCACTTCCGCCATGCAGCGGGCGCGTGCGCGCGCCTGCTAGCCTGCTTAAAGCGACCGACGAACAGCTACGACGGTTCGCCCAGCGGAGCCAACCTGCTGCAGTATAACTGCGGCGGCTGGTCCGCAAGAGGTTACAATATTATTTTTACCATTTTGTTTACCAGCTTCTAAAACATCATTGCTAGGATGCAGGCAGCTTCTGAAACATCGTTTCTAGGATGCAGGTGACTTTTGAAACATCTGTTGCTAGGATACAGGTGGATTTTGAAACATTGTTCATTGCTAGGATGCAGCTGAAATGTCCTCCATTGCTAGGATGCAGGCGGCTTCTGAAACATCGTTTCTAGGATGCAGGTGACTTTTGAAACATCTGTTGCTAGGATACAGGTGGATTTTGAAACATTGTTCATTGCTAGGTTGCAGCTGAAATGTCCTCCATTGCTAGGATGCAGGCGGCTTCTGAAACATCGTTTCTAGGATGCAGGTGACTTTTGAAACATCTGTTGCTAGGATACAGGTGGATTTTGAAACATTGTTCATTGCTAGGTTGCAGCTGAAATGTCCTCCATTGCTAGGATGCAGGCGGCTTCTGAAACATCTGTTGCTAGGATGCAGGTGGCTTCTGAAACATCTGTTGCTAGGATGAAGGTGGATTTTGAAGCATTGTTCATTGCTAGGATGCAGCTGAAATGTCCTCCATTGCTAGGATACAGGCGGCTTCTGAAACATCATTACTAGGATGCAGGCAGCTTCTTAAACATCTGTTGCTAGGATGCAGGTGGCTTCTGAAACATCTGTTGCTGGGATGCAGGCGGCTTCTGAAACATCTGTTGCTAGGATACAGGTGAGTTCTGAAACATCTGTTGCTATGATGCAGGCGGCTTCTGAAACATCTGTTGCTATTGTAGCGGCCTCACCCCTCTTTCCCCTTCTCATGCTCGGCTTGTCTTTCTTCGTCTAGGGGTATTAGTGCTGGGGAGAAGGATGAGATACACCACGGCCCATGTCCTCCATAGCTGAGAGGTGAAGGCCAGAACAATCGGGCCTTGTGTAGGTGTCCTAGAGTCAAGTCCAGTACTTCGTCCCTGACTCCTTTGCTCCTAGTAACCAGAGTTCCACACAGTGAATAGGTCCAACATAGTTTTATTCTTCTTGGCGTACAAACATACAGTTTATTTTCCTTAGTAGTAATGGGGGTAGATCGAGGCACAATCCTTTCCCTTCTGTTGCTAACCACTGTGGTATCACCAGTGGTAAATAGTCACTGCCACTGACTATGTGAGGTAGAAAGTGAATTACCTTCGCTAGCATGGCCCCTGTCAGGGGAAGGAAATCCGTCCAAGGGAGATACCGGAGACCTCTCTGTCACCAGCAATGCTGCGCCGGACTCTTCAGAGAAGTTCCGCACACCAATCCTCACGAACTCAGACACGGGCAACCAAGGAGTTAGGGCCCCCCTTGGATTCCTCCACCCTCGCGGTACTCAGTCGAAGGTACTGAGCCCCAGGCATCCGCCATAGTACCTCACCCCAGGCTAAAGGTGCCTGAGATGGACTCCATCTCCGCTCCGGCTAGGTCAAGGGCACCTAGGCCTGGAACACTGGAACGCCAGCACCCAAGCTGAAGGTGCCTGGGTGCGGCTGCGTCCTCCGACTCCGAACTCCCGACAATGAACCCTGTGGTCAGGGCGTCCACCCCTTTTATCTCCTCTCCCTTCGCACCACAGCGGGTTCCCCGCCACGCTGTACCAGCTCCAGGGGAGGACAAAAAGGCACAGTCCTGCAGTGTGAGTTCACCTCCGGCCCCCGGCAACAACGCCACCTATAGGCCCAGGGAACCTTACACCACCAGAGTCCTCCAAGAACCATAAAAGGACCTCAGATTCCCTGACAATCAGTGCATCTGGGTTACACTACCACCCAGATGCTTCCCCTAAATTCAAATACCCGCTACACTCTCCCCCTGGTGATTTGACACTGGTCCCCAGTGTCTGGTGCAAACCCATGTCTCCAAAGAGTGGTAACATAAGTTCAGCCCAGAGACAAATATTCAAACTCAACAATTTTTGACCAGGAATTGTGCCAGGACCTAGAACAGGAAAGGGAAACAGGAATATAAAACCACAAACTTTGAAATAAAATACTTAAACATCTTACACATTTACATCTTTCCCTTCCCCTGACTACCTAAGGACCACCCCATTCTCAGCAGCCTTGATAGACGAGTCTCCTGCAGAGGGAAAGAAAAAAACATACATCCTAACAATATATGTGTGTCTGCTTGAAATGAACGGGTCTATCCTGAAAGAAACCCATTCACTCCAATAAGTGCTGCTATCAGGCGAGTACTCACCGAGGCCGAGATGCCGAGAGTGGTTCACCCTTGCACCCAAGAGCACTCCGCCCTCTGGAGGTGAGACAGGGAGAGGACGGCACAAGGGAGCACTGGCTACCAGCAGGTAGAGGTGTCTTGCTGGAAGGTCTAGTGGTGATGGGTAGACTGAGAGCAGGCCGAGGGTCAAACACCAGGAGTAGACAAGTTCAGGCAGGAACCAGCAGCAAGTGAACAAAGTCCAGGCAAGAACTAGCAGTGGGTAAACAAGTCCATGCAGAGACTAGAAGCAGGCTGAGCAAAGAAGTTCTGTGGTACAGGCAGGGGGTCAAGGGCTGGAGACAACAGCAGATCCGAGTCACAGGCCGAGGGTCAAACACTGGGAGAGAGGTAGAAGTCCGTAGAGCAAGCCAGGGGGTCAGGTGCAGGAGAGGTAGTAGAGTAGTCAATCAGGTCCGGGTCACAGCAGGAGATCAAACGTATACTTTTCAGGTACTAGGAACACAGGAACGCTGACAAACCAGCAACCAGACTGCGTCACTGAGCTTGTTTAAATAGGACCGCCTGTCATCCTATTGGCGCGCCATTGCGCACGCGCATTGCGCCATTGCGCATGCGCCGTTGCGCTCACCCGTGAACGCCGGAGCGACGTTCCACCGCGCACGCGCATGCGCCGAAGCGTTGTTTCGCCGTGCATGCGCGCTGGCCGCAGATTGGTGACACTAGGTGGGGAATTTCCCTGACAGCTGCATAATGTCAAAAAAAAAAAACAATCGTTGCGCAACACTGCCACCTGGTGACAATACCGCGGTCAAGACACTTATCACTTCCAGATGAACTTTCCTCTCTTGATCGTTACTCTGTGACTCTACACTGACTAAAAAAAACTCAAAGTCACTGTTTTCTCTGAAGTGCAAGGAGAAGGAGGGAGAACAAACAGTAACAGCTCCCATTTCTCCAAAGAGTAGAACTGCCCAAATGCAAAAAAAAAACTAGGGCACAGTCCTTGTGTCTTGGCAAAGGCACTCCGGAAAGTTCAGCAATGAACAGCAAGAAAGAACACACAGGAGTCTTTTTTTCCTAAAGGTAAAACTTCGGATGCAGCAGGAACACAGGCTTCAAACGATTGTCAAAAACCTCCACGTTGTACTCAACACTTCTTCCTTCCTTGCGGCAAATCACCACTCTGTCCGCATGAATGTGTCTTCCCAGCATCCACTTAGCTTTACAGTCCTGGAACTTCTTGGTGACCGTTGGTGAAGAAGAAAGGTATCGTCGTGCTTGCGGTACTTTAAGTTTGTCCCACACAAAGGTATCATACCATCTTTGGCGAAAAACTTCCACCTCGTAGAGCAGTTCCCGAGGCAGATACGGGTACTCCCACCCATACTCTTGGGCAACCTTCTGGCCGAAGAGACGTTGCAGCCTTGACAGAGGTGGCATGGTGGCCGGGTCTCCTTCTCCAGGCGGAACAATTGCTTCCAGATGGCGAGGTGCACTCACCACCTCGATAGATCTGGGCACAGGGGCCCGCAGTGACTTGCGTTGCACTCCTGCAACAGGAGCAGGTGAAATAGAAGTTGAATCCAGAAGAGGAATTTCAGACAGGGGACCAGATTCTTCCCTAGGCGCCGAGGCCTCCACCCGGGGTGTACTATCCCCAGAAGACATAGGTGGGTCCCTTGTGACACGGGACGAGGGTAGCTTCATCTTGTTCCATCCCTTCTGTTGGAAGATTTTGTCTATCTCCCCATCATCGCCATTGTCAGACAATGAATCCAGGTCAGAGGTGTCATAGTACTCAGCGGGCAGATAATTCCCAGTCACGGAACTATCCCCCTTGACGGCCTCTACCGACTGTGGGCATCCGCCACTTTTAACCACGCAGACAGTCCCAACCCCTGGCTCACCTGGACCTTTAGAAGAACAGGGATGTCCAGGACTCTTCTCTCCGAATCCATCCAGGCCAGGCAAGCAGCGGGGCGAAGCTCTTCCACGACCACACGAGGCCATCACTAGGCCGACTTTCCTCTTCGGTGGCCGGAGCAGGGAGCTGCTGGTGACCGAGGCAGCATCCTCTGATTTTTCTCTTTTTATCTCCGCTTGGGCAGTCACTTCGCCCGGATCAGTACGCACGGGGAACGCACCAGCATCGATCTCTCCCTCCGGAGTGGCAGTCCCTGTGAGGTAGTTGAGGTGGAAAGCGCAAGGCTTTTCTGTGGATGGTTCCACCTCGAAGAGAAACTCCTTGCAGACCTCACATCGCCGGAACGGCTTTAGCTGGACCACCAGTCCCGAACAGCCAGGACAGATAACACCAAGGGCCTCGATGTCTCTGCAGGTGTACAGAGCCAATCGCCCCCGGGGCCTTAGTCTTATTCCCGTATCCATAATCGGAGCAGCCAGAGAAGTGATGTCCGTGAAGGAAGAAGCTGAAATCCACGGAGTGTTTGAAGTTATCTTCCCGGTTCGCTGCTCCATTACGCACTGATCCACCCGCGCCGGAATCTCCACGTGCGTACGTCCACATGGCCAGACTCCTCCCACACTATGCACTTGTTCGTGGGCTTTCTCTTCTCCCCGCCCACAAACTACGCAGCTATGGTTTGCCTCGTGGCGCGCTGGCCAATATGGCCGACCTACTTGGAACTCCTCCGGGCAGCAAAGTTCAAGTTTAGACACCAAACACATCCCGGACACAATGCCCCCACGTGTAGCGGCCTCACCCCTCTCTCCCCTTCTCATGCTCGGCTTGTCTTTCTTCGTCTAGGGGTATTAGTGCTGGGGAGAGGGATGAGATACACCATGGCCCATGTCCTCCATAGCTGAGAGGTGAAGGCCAGAACAATCGGGCCTTGTGTAGGTGTCCTAGAGTCAAGTCCTGTACTTCATCCCTGACTCCTTTGCTCCTAGTAACCAGAGTTCCACACAGTGAATAGGTCCAACACAGTTTTATTCTTCTTGGCGTACAAACATACACTTTCTTTTCCTTAGTAGTAATGGGGGTAAATCGAGGCACAATCCTTTCCCTTCTGTTGCTAACCACTGTGGTATCACCAGTGGTAAGTAGTCACTGCCACTGACTATGTGAGGTAGAACGTGAATTACCTTCGCTAGCACGGCCCCTGTCAGGGGAAGGAGATCCGTCCAAGGGAGAAACCGGAGGCCTCTCTGTCACCAGCAATGCTGCACCGGACACTTCAGAGAAGTTCCGCACACCAATCCTCACGAACTCAGACACGGGCACCCAAGGAGTTAGGGCCCCCTCGGATTCCTCCACCCTCGCGGAACCCAGTCGAAGGTACTGAGCCCCAGGCGTCCGCCATAGTACCTCACCCCAGGCTAAAGGTGCCTGAGATGGACTCCATCTCCGCTCCAGCCAGGTCAAGGGCACCTAGGCCTGGAACACTGGAACGCCAGCACCCAGGCTGAAGGTGCCTGGGTGCGGCTGCGTCCTCCGACTCCGAACTCCCGACTCTGAACCCTGTGGTCAGGGCATCCGCCCCTTTTATCTCCTCTCCCTTCGCGCCACAGCGAGTTCCCCTGCCCCGCTGTACCAGCTCCAGGGGAGGACAAAAAGGCACAGTCCTGCAGTGTGAGTTCACCTCCGGCCCCCGGCAACAACGCCACCTAAAGGCCCAGGGAACCTCACACCACCAGAGTCCTCCAAGAACCACAAAAGGACCTCAGATTCCCTGACAATCAGTGCACCTGGGTTACACTACCACCCAGATGCTTCCCCTAAATTCAAATACCCGCTACACTATGATGCAGGCGGCTTCTGAAACATCTGTTGCTATGATACAGGTGAGTTCTGAAACATCTGTTGCTATGATGCAGGCGGCTTCTGAAACATCTGTTGCTAGGATGCAGACGGCTTCGGAAACATCCTCCAGTGCTGGGACACAGGTGGCTTTTGATCCTGCCACGAAGGGTGTTGTACGATGACAACGCTCTGCCCCATCTCCCAATGGTGCTACCGTGTTGTCATCATCACATGGTGGCCATTTCAACACACAGGCATGGTCACCATCAGGAAACATGCCCTGTGGTGTATATAGGGCAGGAAGTGGCTGCTAACAGGCTGTGGGGGAATCAGCTGCACCAAGGTAAAAGATGGAAAAGGTTAAAAACAAGGATTTTATTGTAAAACATGGAATTAGCTGGTGACACATTGTGCACAGAACAAACTAGAATATTAATGATCAACTGTCAGTTATGTGACACAAGGAACACACCCAGCCCGCCCCCTCCTATTTACATTATATTTCACACGGGCCTGGAGGCTGTGGGCTCCTCCGCCATCTTTGTTCTTGGCACCAGATCATGAATTGAATTAAAACGCGCTAATTGATTCTTCAGAATCTAAATCTGTCCTGTAATCCACCAAGAAGGAGCAAAGCATTACATTCAGTCCGATGTTTACCATCCCAATATGTGCAAAAAGGGAAATAAATGAAACAGTTTGCCAGTACTTAAGATGGCCGCAGCGTTTTCAGATTCTCTGCACAGTTGGCATTTTCCCACAGGAAGCATAAACTTCTTTCTTTGGTCGCTGGTATGGGCCCGGAGGGGAAATAATTTTCTTACGGGGATCTTGGAAGCCCTCGCATGACAATGAACTTGTCTCTGTTCCTGAGAAAAGGAAGGGATAGAATGGTGTGGGAAGACTTTGCCCTCACTTAAGATGGCCGCCAGTCTAGACTGTAGGCCTACTGCGGCTAGGTGCGGGGTGTACAAACATGGCCGGGACGGAACGTCATTTTCGTTACAGGTTTTGACGAGTCGCCTAATCTGACTGTACACACAGAATCATTGGTTTCCGGTCTAGGCCGGAAGTGACGAACTTCCTTCCCGCCTCCATCATTGTGTGTGTGTCCGCAGTGAGGAGAGCCGGAGGAGGAGGGAAGACGGTGAGGTGAGCGGGGACGCCGGGCTGGGGGTGGTGAAAGAGGCATAGAGATCCGCGGGATGGGATCGGGGCGTCCATAGAGAGTGAGGAGAGTCCTAGCTAGGGCCACGGAAAGTCATGAGGCCTGGAGAACCCCCAGAGGGCAATGAGGGTTCAGAGGTGTGCTGGAGACTGGGGGCCCATAGAGAGTGAGGGGCCCCATACACCAACGTGGGGTCTGCAGGACTCCAGAGGGCAGCGAGTGAGGGGCCCTGCAGAGTGACGAGGGGAGGGGGCACATAAAGAGTAATGGGGGCTTTTAAGGGACCCCAGAAAGTGATCAGGGGGGCTGTTGTGAGTGTGGAGAGCGATTGTGGGGGGGCTGCGGAGGGGGGCTATGAAGGGCGATGGGGTGGAGGGGCTGCGGAGGGGGGTGGGCGCGTGGAGGGGCTGCGGAGGCGATGGGAGGTTGGGGGGCTGCAGAGGGTGATGGGGCTGCGAAGGGGGGTGGGCGCGTGGAGGGGCTGCGGAGGCGATGGGAGGCTGCGGAGGGGGGTGGGCGCATGGAGGGGCTGCGGAGGCGATGGGGCTGCAGAGGGGGGTGTGTGCGATGGGGGGGTGGAGGTGATGGGGGGCTGCGGAGGACAGTGGGGGGCTGTGGAGTGCCCTGGCGGGGGAGGGGTAGGTGGCACGACACAGACTGAGGGGCCCCAGAAAGTGATGAGGATCCTGGGGGGGCACTGTGAGTGATGAGAGGTTTGGAGGGACCCCAGGTGTTTCTGGGGGGCCATGAACAGTGATGATAGTCGACACAAACAGTTTTATAGGTCTGAGGGTCCTGGGAGGGGCGCTGCGATGAGTGTTGAGGGTCCTGTAGGGGGGTGGGAATGGAGAGTGACGAGGGTCCTGTAGGGGGGTGGGCAGGGAGAGTGACGAGGGTCCTGTAGGGGGGTGGGCAGGGAGAGTGACGAGGGTCCTGTAGGGGGGTGGGCAGGGAGAGTGACGAGGGTCCTGTAGGGGGGTGGGCAGGGAGAGTGACGAGGGTCCTGTAGGGGGGTGGGCAGGGAGAGTGACGAGGGTCCTGTAGGGGGGTGGGCAGGGAGAGTGACGAGGGTCCTGTAGGGGGGTGGGCAGGGAGAGTGACGAGGGTCCTGTAGGGGGGTGGGCAGGGAGGGTGACGAGGGTCCTGTAGGGGGGTGGGCACGGAGGGTGACGAGGGTCCTGTAGGGGTGGGTGGGCACGGAGGGTGACGAGGGTCCTGTAGGGGTGGGTGGGCACGGAGGGTGACGAGGGTCCTGTAGGGGTGGGTGGGCACGGAGGGTGACGAGGGTCCTGTAGGGGTGGGTGGGCACGGAGGGTGACGAGGGTCCTGTAGGGGTGGGTGGGCACGGAGGGTGACGAGGGTCCTGTAGGGGTGGGTGGGCACGGAGGGTGACGAGGGTCCTGTAGGGGTGGGTGGGCACGGAGGGTGACGAGGGTCCTGTAGGGGTGGGTGGGCACGGAGGGTGACGAGGGTCCTGTAGGGGTGGGTGGGCACGGAGGGTGACGAGGGTCCTGTAGGGGTGGGTGGGCACGGAGGGTGACGAGGGTCCTGTAGGGGTGGGTGGGCACGGAGGGTGACGAGGGTCCTGTAGGGGTGGGTGGGCACGGAGGGTGACGAGGGTCCTGTAGGGGTGGGTGGGCACGGAGGGTGACGAGGGTCCTGTAGGGGTGGGTGGGCACGGAGGGTGACGAGGGTCCTGTAGGGGTGGGTGGGCACGGAGGGTGACGAGGGTCCTGTAGGGGTGGGTGGGCACGGAGGGTGACGAGGGTCCTGTAGGGGTGGGTGGGCACGGAGGGTGACGAGGGTCCTGTAGGGGTGGGTGGGCACGGAGGGTGACGAGGGTCCTGTAGGGGTGGGTGGGCACGGAGGGTGACGAGGGTCCTGTAGGGGTGGGTGGGCACGGAGGGTGACGAGGGTCCTGTAGGGGTGGGTGGGCACGGAGGGTGACGAGGGTCCTGTAGGGGTGGGTGGGCACGGAGGGTGACGAGGGTCCTGTAGGGGTGGGTGGGCACGGAGGGTGACGAGGGTCCTGTAGGGGTGGGTGGGCACGGAGGGTGACGAGGGTCCTGTAGGGGTGGGTGGGCACGGAGGGTGACGAGGGTCCTGTAGGGGGGGGGTGGGCACGGAGGGTGACGAGGGTCCTGTAGGGGGGGGGTGGGCACGGAGGGTGACGAGGGTCCTGTAGGGGGGGGGGGTGGGCACGGAGAGTGACGAGGGTCCTGTAGGGGGGGGGGGTGGGCACGGAGAGTGACGAGGGTCCTGTAGGGGGGGGGGGTGGGCACGGAGAGTGACGAGGGTCCTGTAGGGGGGGGGGGTGGGCACGGAGAGTGACGAGGGTCCTGTAGGGGGGGGGTGGGCACGGAGAGTGACGAGGGTCCTGTAGGGGGGGGGTGGGCACGGAGAGTGACGAGGGTCCTGTAGGGGGGGGGGGGTGGGCACGGAGAGTGACGAGGGTCCTGTAGGGGGGGTGGGAATGGAGAGTGACGAGGGTCCTGGGGGTGGGAGGGACCCCAAAGAGTGATGATGGTTCTGGAGACTGAGGGACCCCAGAGGATGATGAGGGTCCAGGGAGATTCTACAGACTGGGGGGAACCCAGAGAGTATTGAGAGTCCTGGGGGGGGGGGGGGTCCAGACAGCACAGCCAAGTATGGCAGACGGGGTAATCGGGTTCTATGAGGTCACAGTCATTGGGACCCTCTGTAAGCGGTGTGACTGACCCCCTGTAATAAAACACAAGCGCCGCTCTATAGACCAGACCCCTCCCCCCCCCTCCCCACACTTATATCTGAAGTATCTCCTGTTTAGGAATCATGATCCTAACACTGGTGTTTTATTTTTTGTTCCTCGTAGCGCCATCTAAGAGTACAAAATGGCGGACAGCGATGATGAATACGACCGTCGCCGCAGAGACAAGTTCAGGAGGGAGAGGAGTGACTACGATCGTTCCAGAGAGCGGGACGAGAGGAGGAGAGATGACTGGAGTGACAGGTGATGTAGCAGATAGAACGGTCGTAGATTAAGAGGGCGCCTTTCCCTTTAAAGCTCAATGGAGGCTCCCCCCCCCCCCTCTTGCCACCCGCAGGACGTCATGTGACATCGTATAGATTGGTTGTACCGGGAGGGGACCTGCAGACTAGAGCTGCACAATTCTGGCCAAAATGAGAATCACAATTTTTTTTTTTTTGCTTAGAATAAAGATCACGATTCTCTCGTAATTATTGCGGCGTAAAATCTTTCACGTTCTCCCCAAAAAAAAAAATTGGGCTAACTTTACTGGTTGTTTTTTTCTTTTTTTTTATATTCATTAAAGTAATTTTTCCCCCAAAAATTGCATTTGAAAGACCGCTGCGCAAATACAGTGTGACATAAAATATTGCAACAACCACCATTTTTTATTCTCTAGGGTCTCTACTAAAAAAAATATATACAGGGGAACCTCGGATTGCCATTAATGTGGTTGGGCCCCTTTCACACTGGGGTATCGGCGGTAAAGCACCGCTATTTTTAGCGTCGCTTTACCGTCGTATTTGCGGAGGTATTCGGCTGCTAGTGGGGTGCTTTTAACCCCCCCCCCCCCCCCCCCCCCCGCTAGCGTCCGAAAAAGGGTTGAACCCACCCACAAAAAGCGCTCTGCCGGCGGTATAGCCGTGGCGCTGCCCATTGATTTCCATGGGCAGGAGCGGTGTACACACCGCTCCAAAGATGCTGCTAGCAGGACTTTTTTTTAGGGTCCTGCCAGCGCACCGCTCCAGTGTGAAAGCCCTCGGGGCCCACTGGAGAGACAGGAGTCGCTCTTTCAGGGCGCTTTGCAGGCGCTATTTTTAGCGCTGTAGCGCCTTCAAAGCGTCCCAGTGTGAAAGGGGTCTTAACGAGCGTTTCGCAATATGAGCACTGTATTTTTAAAAATCGTAACTCGCTTTGCGGGCACGATTCAGGCCAAAGTGGTGTGCAGTACCGCGTTTGGCCTGAGGTGGGGGGGCGCCGGACCCGAGCAGAGCGTCTCCGATCGGCACGTTTGGAAAGGCACGTTTGGAAAGGCACGAGGACAGCACAGGCCTTTTCGTGCGTTTTATGAGGTTTCCCGAGGTGTCCTCGGGCCTTTTCGGACATTTCTGAGGCTCTCTAGCACCACCCCGCCTCTGGCCGCATGCGGTATTGCATGCCATTGATGTCAATGCAGAACTAATTATTTTCGTTTCCATTGACTTCAGTGGGGAAACTCACTTTGATATGCGAGTACTTTGGATTACGAGCATTCTCCTGGAACGGATTATGCCCATTTTCCGAGGTTCCACTGTATATGTTTGGGGGTTCTAGGTCATTTTCTAGCAAAAAAGATTTTTTTACTTGAAACCAACAAATGTCAGAAAAAGGTTTGGTGTTTAAACTTTCCTAATTTACATACAGAAGTCTATTCCTTTTTGATGTAAAAGACACATTGATACAATGTTTAGACTTAACTTCCACTGATAAAGAATGTTGTAAAACTTGGCAGACTGCCCGGACTTTTGACGGCAGAGAGACAAGAGAATTCTCTGCATACAAAAGATTGGGAAATATTTTGTCAAGATCGCTACGGGGGAAAAAATTGCGATAACTATTCTTGACGATTAATCGTGCAGCTCTACTGCAGATTGTATAGATTAGTTGTAAATGATGGGTGCCTGCAGACATTGTATAGATTGATTGTACCGGGACGGTGCCTGTAGACGTTGTAGAGTTTAGTTGTACCGGGACGGTGCCTGTAGACATTGTATAGATTGGTTGTACCGGGACGGTGCCTGCAGACATTGTCTAGATTGGTTGTACCGGGACGGTGCCTGCAGACATTGTCTAGATTGGTTGTACCGGGACGGTGCCTGCAGACATTGTATAGATTGGTTGTACCGGGACGGTGCCTGCAGACATTGTCTAGATTGGTTGTACCGGGACGGTGCCTGCAGACATTGTCTAGATTGGTTGTACCGGGACGGTGCCTGCAGACATTGTCTAGATTGGTTGTACCGGGACGGTGCCTGCAGACATTGTCTAGATTGGTTGTACCGGGACGGTGCCTGCAGACATTGTCTAGATTGGTTGTACCGGGACGGTGCCTGCAGACTTCATCCCAGTATCAACATTTCCAGCTACACATTCTCTTTAACCACTTGCCATCTGTAGGACGTCCATGGATGACGTCGGGTCTCAGTGGTTATAACGGGAGCGGGAGCACCTACAGGTATCTTCCCAGTATGTATCTCTTCAGCTGGTGATTCCCAGTAATGATAAAGTGATCAAAGTGGCAATTAGCCACTCGATCGCTTCTGCGGGTGGTGGAATGGGGCACAGGAGCGATGCGGTGATGGTTACACACAGAGAGAGGAACGGATCTCTCTCTCTCTCTCTCTCTCTCTCTCTCTCTCTCATCACTTCCGGTTCTAGCGGATGAGACCAATCACTTCTGGGGGGGGGGGGGGGTTGGGTTATATACTAAAACTCCATGGTACAATATCTGGTGCTGCTCTGCATAGAAACCAATCAGCTTTTATTGTCAGAAGTTAATTGGCTACCGGTCTAATAAACCCCAAATCTCTTCATAAAGAGGACCTGTCATGTCCCATGCTGTCAAAAGGGATGTTGTTCATTCCATGTGATGGCAAGAAAGTTGGTGTAAAAAAAAAAAAAGAGCGCCTGTCCCACCGTGCTTACGCGCAAATGTGAACACATGCGTTACTCCCACACATATAAACGGGAATCGCACCACGCTCACGTGAGGAATTGGTGCTAATTCTAGCCCCAGACCTCCTGTGTAACTCTAAACTGGTAAAGGCGATTTAGGCCTGGTTCACACTGGTCCGACAAACGCTCCGACATTGGGAGCTCGTGTCGCATGACGTGTGAAAATCAATGTTTCCCTATGAGAGTCGTCTTAACCGGTCCGACACAAGTCGGTCCGACTTTGAAAATGCTCCCTGCACTACTTTGGTCCGACTTTGATCCTACTTCAGCCCATTGAATATCATTGAAGTCGGATCAAAGTAGGATCCTTGTCCTAACCATCCGACATTTGACATCCGACATGGTGATTACAGCAGCAGTAAAAGGAATTTATCTCACCCTGGGATTGTTTTGATTGGTCAAAGGACAAGTCAGACTATCACAAAGTTGGATCAAAGTAGTATCCTGTTCATGAATGTCGGATGGATGTCAGACCAATGTAGGATCAATGTAGGACTGATGTCGCAGAGCAAAGTAGGATGAAAGTCGGATGAATGTCGTGTCATATCAGTGTGAACCCAGCCTTAAAGCTTTGCCTGTGGAGAAGTTTAACCACTTCAGCCCCGTAAGGATTTACCCATTTTTTTTTTTGCGATACGGCGCTGCGTCACTTTAACTGACAATTGCGCGGTCGTGCGATGTTGTACCCAAACAAAATCTAGCTTTTTTTTTTCTCCCACAAATAGTTTTCTTTTGGTGGCATTTGATCACTCTGCGTTTTTTTATTTTTTTGCACTATAAACAAAGAGCAACAATTTTGAAGAAAATTTGCTATAATAAATATCCCCAAAAAAAAAAAAAAAAATGTCTTCATCAGTTTAGGCCAATATATATTTTTCTACATATTTTTGGTAAAATAAAAATCCCAATAAGCGTATATTGATTGGTTTGTACAAAAGTTATTGCGTTTACCAACTACGGGATAGATTTAGAGACTTTTTTTTATTATTATTGTTTTTACTGATAATGGTGGCAATCTGCGTCTTTTTTTATTTTTATTTACTTTTTTTTGCGGGACTGCGACATTGTGGCAGATAAATCTGATCCCAAATGTCACTTTTTGGGGACCAGTGACATTATTACATTGATCAATGCTATAAAAATGCACTGATTACTGTATAAATGACACTGGCAGGGAAGGGGTTAACACTAGGGGGCGATCAAAGGGGTTAAAGTGGTTGTAAACCCTCTGGGGGGGGGGGGGGGGAAGTTGCACCTACAGGGTAAGCCTACATTAAGGCTTACCTGTAGGTGCTTGCAATACCTCCGAGACCTACACGGTCTCGGAGATATTTGCAAAAAAAGACTGCAACGATGTCTACGGCGCAGGCACACTGAGCGTGCCGTTTTATGAAAGGGGTCGTGCCGTGAAAAGCGTCTCCCGCGCGCAACTCCGGCCAGTCACAGAGCTGGAGTTCGCGGACCCCGGAAGAAGAGGGGTGTATAGATGGACGCTCGCTACTAGCGAGGAAATCGGGGACATCGCGGGCTTCTACTGCAGGTAAGAGACACATAATGGACTACTATGCGATGCATACTAGCCCATTATGCTTTACCTTTGCAGGAAAACAAAGAGGAAATAAACCCATCAGGCTTTACTTTCTCTTTAAATGTGTTCCCTGGTTGTGTTCTAACTGTAAAGGGCTGCCAGGGACACAACAGAGATCACTGTTCCCGATCACTTGATCTGTCATGTTATTGTCACGAATGGGGAATCGCCTTGTTTGCAAAGGCAGATCCCCGTTCTGCCTCTCTACCAGGTGATCGTGGGTTCGCCGGCGGACGTCGAGTCCGCCCGAGCCGCGGGCACGCTCCCACAGCATGTAGCGAGCCCCACCGTACAGGTACGGCGATTCGTGCAGGAAAACGGACGCTGTATAACGACGGCGGTTGGTCAGCAAGTAGTTAAGCATTGTAGTTTGTCGCAATTCGTCAGACAGACGGAATTTTAATGTGTGACATGTTAGGTACAGTGGAACCTCGGATTGCGAGTAATGCGGTTAACGAGCGTTACGCACTGTATTTCTAAAAATCCTAAATCGGTTTGCGAGTGTTGTCTCGCAAAACAAGCAGGGTTTAGGCAAAAGTGTGCAGTACTGCTTATGGCCTGGGGGGGCGGGGCGCCGAACGCAGCCGATCGTAGCCGTTTGTAAATGCACGGAAAGGCCAGAGGACAGTTCGGCTGACCTCGGAAAGACTCGTGAACGGAGTCTTTCCGAGGTTTGCTGAGGTCAGCCGAACTTTCCTCAGGCCTTTTCGGCCATTTCCGAAGCTCTTCGGCGCCCCCCCCCCACCCCCCACCTCTGGCCACATGCAGTATTTCATGCCATTGAAGTCAATACGGAACAAATTATCTTCGTTTCCATTGACTCCTATAGGGAAACTCGCTTTGATATGCGAGTAGTTAGGATTACGAGCATTCTCCTGGAATGGATTATGCTCATAATCCGAGGTTCCACTGTATCTATTTACTCGGCGTAACATCATCATTTATATATATATATATATATATATATATATATATATTAGTGTGTGTGTGTGTGTGTGTTTTATATCATTTTTTAAGGGTTCTAAGTAGGGCCTGAAACAACTAATCGATTATGAAATTAATCGATTACTATTTTCATAATCGGCCAGTGACATAATGGGGTAAAAAAAAAAACGAAAATGAGCCTTTTACAGTACAAAAAGAGCAAATCGCTACTGTAAATATTACTTTCTCTGTCCCACAGTAAAAAATGAACCCCTTACAGCGATTATTTGCTCTTTTTGTACTAATTTTAGTTTTTTTAACCCCCCATTATGTTACTAAACATCTCAGGCCCGGGTCACACCTCTGTTTTTTTGGTATTTTTCCAGAAACACACTACAGTTCATTTACATGGTTTCCTATGGGACTCGTTCTCATCCATGATTTTTTTCAGCTGCTGCGTATTTGGAAAGGGCAAGGACTTTTTTTAATGCAAAATGGTGCTATTTTGTTTTTTTGGTTCAATATACTTCAATAGAGAAGCATGTAATAATGTGTTTTTTTTGTGGCAATTTGTGTTTTTTAGTCTTCCCAACAACAAATTGGCCAAATTTTTTTTTTTTTTTAAATACAGCATAATTACCTTTTTTTTTTTTTTTTTTTTTATGGTTATTAATCGAAACGGTAATCGGCCAACTAATCGATTATGAAAATAATCGTTAGTTGCAGCCCTAGTTCTAAGTAATTTTCTAGCAAAAAAAAGTTGATTTTTTTTTACATGAAGGAGCGAAGTGTAAGAAACGGCCCGGATGGGAAGTGGTTAATGTAGAGGTGATTTCAAGTGTCTATACAGCTACTCGAATCGCATCTACAGGTGGCGGTAGGGGGGTCCCCCCCCCCCCCCCCATATGCCTCCGTCTTTACCTTTCTCTCATCTGATTGGGGAGCTCGGTAATGATGCAGCTGCTTCAGTTGCATTCCTAGAACAGTGTTTTTCAACTCCAGTCCTCAAGGCGCCCCAACAGGTCATGTTTTCAGGCTCTCCATTATTTTGAACAGGTGATTTAATCAGTTTCACTGCCTTAGTAATTACCATTTAATGATTTTATGATTTAATTCAGTTTCATCTGAAGTAAATCCTGAAAACATGACCTGTTGGGGTGCCTTGAGGACTGGATTTGAGAAACACCGCCCTAGAAAGAGTGAAAGGAATGGAAGTTCCTGCCCCTCCTACTGTGATGTCAGATACTGGAAGCAATGAGGATTTCATCCCTCCCCGTCTTTGGTTGGTTTTTTTTGACAAGCCTTAAAGCGGTTGTATAGTCCAAAAAACATTTTTTTATTTTCTTTTGTCACCTGTAAGGCAAAAGGCATAATGAGCTAGCATGCACCGCATACTAGCTCATTATGAAATACTTACCTTGGAACGAGGCGTCGGTAACTTACCTGGTCCACGCCGAGGGAGATGACATATTGCCTCGGCGTGTCTTCCAGGTATCGTGGCTGGAGCTGCGATGTCGTCACTCCTGCGCATGCCCGCAGGAGACTTCTTCCCGGCAAGGTCCGGTGTCTGCCAGGCCATTAGCCGAGAATCCCCTGTGCGCATGCATTACGGTTTAGGAGATATTTTTTTTTTTTTTTTCCTACAGGTAAGCCTTTTTTATAGGCTTACCTGTAGGTAAAAGTAAAAAAAAACGCTATACAACCACTTTAACCAATGAGAGTCTCTGCTTACTTCCGGGACAAAAGCAAAGACCCTCGTTGGCCAGCTCTGTCATGTGACCTCGTTATTGCGCACACATTGATCTGCGCTCAGCCCCAGAAGCTGTGTATCCGCATAATGTGGCTTGAGGTCACGTGACGGACCCGACCAATAAGTGTCTTTCCTTTTTTGTCCTGGAAGTAGGCAGACTCTCATTGGTCAGCGCTGTCACATGACTGCAGGGTGACCAATGACTGTGAGCTATTATGCACAGTATCCTGCTGGAACGGCTTTCGAGGCTGCATATTTCGTGCAGTCCTTGGTCACCACGGTCACGTGACAGCGCTGACCAATGAGATCGATACACCAGCAGACATGGATGCCGGCTAATTCTAAGAAAAGTGCATTTGGGGGGGGGGGGGGTAGGAAGATAGGGGAGGCTGATGGGAAGTAGATTTTAGTATAGGTGGAGATACCCTTTAAGCCAGGGATTTTCAAACTACGGCCCTCCATCTAAACTACACGTCCCACGAGGCCTTGTACATTCCCAGACATGATGGGAATTGTAGTTCCTGAACAATTGTAGGGCCATAGTTTAGAGACCCCCCCCCCCCCCCCCCCCCCCCGCTTTAAGTTGTCCATACATGTAAAAGACGACTCTTTCCATCCAAGAAAAGTCCATAGATTCCCCCATTCGCATTCAATGTTATAGATGGAGGATTCTCCTATTGTGTTTTGATAGACGGTACCCACAGCTGTCGGAATGCCTGAACAGTGACTGCAGCTGATTGGCTACGGTCAACTTTTTTTTTACTTTTCTGTCTGGCTCCCTCGAGTTTCCGTTAGTTTGCGGAGCTGTGATTTTTCTGGCACGGGAATGGGCCAAACCTTAAAGAGGAGGTCCACCCAAATTTTTTTTATTTTTTTTTAAAATCCCAGCAGCTACAAATACTGCAGCTACTGACTTTTAAAAAATAGACGCTTACCTGTCCAGCGCGCCCGTGATGTCAGCAGACGAGGCTGAGCAATCCCTCGGTGCTGCCGCCGCCATGCTCGGTGAGGGAATCGGGAAGTAAGGCCTTGCGGCTTCACTGCCCGGTTCCCTACTGCACATGCGCGAGTAGCGCAGCACGCTGTCACTGGTCCCCGCTCTCTCCTGGGAACAGTATGTTTCCTAGGAGACAGCGGGGGGTGACGGGAAGTGGCGTAGACTCCCATGAGTCTATGCCCGGAAGTGGGTGCAAATACCTGCCTTAGACAGGTTTCTGCACCCCCTTCCCCCCTGAAAGGTGGCGAATGTGTCACCGGAGGGGGGGAGGGTTCTGAAAAGCGGAAGTTCCATTTTTGGGTGGAACTCCGCTTTAAAGTGATACTGAAGGTTCAATTATTAAAAAACAAAAACAAACATGTCATACTTACCTCCTGTGCAGCTTGTTTTCCACAGAGTGGCCCTGATTCTCCTCTTCTGGGGTCCCACAGCGGCTCCTCCCAGCATTAGATAACCCCCTCTGGGAAGCTTTATCCCGAGGGGGGGTTACCTTGCGGGTGCGCTCCCAAGTCATACGCTCAGCGTCCATGGCCGCCGTGTGTATGATGAGCGCCCACCAGTCTTGTATAGAGCACATTGGAGGTACACACAGCCCTGGAAATGCTACACTATTGGCAAAAAGACGACCATATTTGTTAGACAGGAACTGACCTTTATAATGCGATTTAAAAATTTGCGCCCGCAGTTCATGAAGTTGATGAGAGGCCAAGCAGTCTCGCTGTATTGTCATTTTAATGGTTTGTTCTTGTGTTGCATCCTGCAGAGAATGGGACCGAGGACGGGAGAGGAGGAGCAGAGAGTACCGTGATTATGACAGAAGCAGACGGGAGAGGTTCTCTCCTCCGCGCCATGACATGAGCCCCCCCCAGAAGCGTATGAGAAGAGACTGGTGAGGACTATAACACTGTGCATTGTTGGTTTGAAGGCCACCCGTGTCCTCGCCTGTGTGCGTGCACGCGTGGCCACCCGTGTCCTCGCCTGTGTGCGTGCGCGCGTGGCCACCCGTGTCCTCGCCTGTGTGCGTGCGCGCGTGGCCACCCGTGTCCTCGCCTGTGTGCGTGCGCGCGTGGCCACCCGTGTCCTCGCCTGTGTGCGTGCGCGCGTGGCCACCCGTGTCCTCGCCTGTGTGCGTGCGCGCGTGGCCACCCGTGTCCTCGCCTGTGTGCGTGCGCGCGTGGCCACCCGTGTCCTCGCCTGTGTGCGTGCGCGCGTGGCCACCCGTGTCCTCGCCTGTGTGCGTGCGCGCGTGGCCACCCGTGTCCTCGCCTGTGTGCGTGGCCACCCGTGTCCTCGCCTGTGTGCGTGGCCACCCGTGTCCTCGCCTGTGTGCGTGGCCACCCGTGTCCTCGCCTGTGTGCGTGGCCACCCGTGTCCTCGCCTGTGTGCGTGGCCACCCGTGTCCTCGCCTGTGTGCGTGCGCGTGTGGCCACCCGTGTCCTCGCCTGTGTGTGTGTGCGTGCGTTGGCCCTCCTTGTCCCCGCCTGTTTGTGCGTTGGCCCTCCTTGTCCCCGCCTGTTTGTGCGTTGGCCCTCCTTGTCCCCGCCTGTTTGTGCGTTGGCCCTCCTTGTCCCCGCCTGTTTGTGCGTTGGCCCTCCTTGTCCCCGCCTGTTTGTGCGTTGGCCCTCCTTGTCCCCGCCTGTTTGTGCGTTGGCCCTCCTTGTCCCCGCCTGTGTGCTTGCTTGCGAGAGGGCCTGCCTTGGTCCCCCTGTGTGCATGGGCCAGCCATGTGTGTGTGCGCCAGCCTTGTCCCCGCCTGCATGTGCGCGCGTGCGTGGGCCAGCCTTGTCCCACCTATGTTTGTGTGCGTGCTTGCATGCGTGGACCAGCCTTGTCCCCGGGTGTGCGCGGGCCAGCCTTGTCTCCACCTGTGTGGTATGGGAAGGCCAGCCTTGCCCCCCGTTTTGTTGTTTATCTGACTTTTTTCTTAGGGATGATCACAGCTCTGACCCTTATCACAGCGGCTATGACATGCCATATTCCGGCACTTCCGGTGGCCCAGCCTACGGTCCGCCACAGCCATGGGGGCATCCCGACATGCACGTCATGCAGCATCCTGGTATCCCCATACAGGCCAGGTAAATGCATATTTTAAGATGTATGTATATAAATTGTTTATGCATTTACTTGCATCTGCTCCACAAACAAAACTAGAGTGTAATTGCCTTTCTAATTTGAAGTGATTTTTTTTTTTTTATAATGTCTTCCTCCCAAATTGCTCTCATGCACTTTTCAAGCATCTTAGACTTGGTGTATTGTGCTGCATGTGGATATGTTCCCTCCCCCGCCCACCACTATATTTCCTATGAAGAACAGAACAGCTTGGCCATCTATTGTTCTCTCTATGCCGCAACACCTGCAGCAATCAGACCTGAGAGAAGTTGTGGGAGCAGCAGATGGTGTATTGTTATGGCAGGCTTAGAGGAGGGAGGATAGACAGGAGTGCCAAGGATTTCACAAGCCAGATTGAATCCCTTATTAAATAATACATACAAGTAGAAATGGAAAGATGGTAATCGTATCTGTTCAGACACATCGATCCTAAGCTGTGACTATTGTCGGCAGAGAGTAAGCCGTTCCTATTGCTTTCCTGCATTGTGTATTAGAATGGTTTAATCTCCCTTCTTCCAGTGTTTGGTAATTCTCATGTATCCTCCTCGGGGTGGCTGCTTTACGCTCCTGTGTTTGGTGTCAACAAACCTGTATTACATTTACGGCTTTAGTTTATCAGTAAGATGCATTCCCTATGTTGCACATTCCTATTAGTTATCCTTATGTTTCAATTATTTAATGATCCTGCCAAGAGCTTCAGCTTTCTCTCTTATGACAACGAAAAGATCGGGGCACTTCCTGGATTCAGCTTCTTCTTCCCTGACAGCAAAAAGACCAGGATGCTTCCTGATTTCAGTTTCCTCCCTTCTAATGAAGACCAGGGTACTTGCCTGATTTCAGTTTCCTCCCTTCTAATGAACACCAGGGTATTTCCTCATTTTAGTTTTCTCCCGTCTAATGAAGACCAGGGTACTTCCTGATTTCAGTTTCCTCCCTTCTAATGAAGACCAGGGTACCTCCTCATTTTAGTTTCCTCCCATCTAATGAAGACCAGGCTACCGCCTGATTCGAGTTTCCTTTCTTAAAATGAAGATCAGGGTACTTTCTGATTTCAATTTCCTCCCTTTATAATAACGAGAAGACCAGGGTACCTCCTCATTTGTTTCCCCTTATAATAATGAAGACCAGGGTACTTCCTGGTTTCAAATTCCTCTCATGCTTACAACGAAAAGACCAGGCTACTTCTGGTTTCAACTCCCTTTTTATGACAACATTGAGAAGACCAGGTTACTTCCTAAGCTCAACTTTCTCCCTTATCAGAGGACCAGGGTACTGTTGGTTTCAGCTTCCCCTCTTGTGACAATAATGAGATCAGGGTATTTCTTAGTTTCAGCTTTTTCCCTTGTAACAATGAGAGGACCAGAGTACTACCTGGTTTCCACCCCCCCCCCTCCAGCTTTCTCCCTTAAAACAAAAGGACCAGGGTACTTCCTGTTTTAGCTTACTCCCTTGTGACAATGAGAAGGCTACAGTAGTTCCTGATTTCAGCTTCCTCTAACGAGGACCAGGGTACTTGATGATTTCATCTTCCTCCCATATAATGAAGAGGAGACCAGGTTATTTCTTGGTTTCAGCTTCCTCTTTGACTACATTGAGAAGACTAGGGTTTGTGCTGGTTTAATCCTTCCTTCCTTATGACAACAATGAGAAGACCAGGGTACTTCTTGGTTTCACTTTATTCCCTTATGACAATATTGAGAAGCCTAGAGTACTTCCTTGTTTCAGCTTCCTCTGACCACAATGAGAGGACATGGTACATACTGGTTTCGTCTTCATCCCTCGTGACGACAGTGAGAAGACCAGGCTACTTGCTGGTTTCGTCTTCCTCTCTCGTGACGACAGTGAGAAGACCAGGCTACTTGCTTGTTTCGTCTTCGTCCCTCGTGACGACAGTGAGAAGACCAGGCTATTTGCTGGTTTTGTCTTCGTCCCTCGTGACGACAGTGAGAAGACCAGGCTATTTGCTGGTTTTGTCTTCGTCCCTCGTGACGACAGTGAGAAGACCAGGCTACTTGCTGGTTTCGTCTTCGTCCCTCGTGACGACAGTGAGAAGACCAGGCTACTTGCTGGTTTCGTCTTCGTCCCTCGTGACGACAGTGAGAAGACCAGGCTACTTGCTGGTTTCGTCTTCGTCCCTCGTGACGACAGTGAGAAGACCAGGCTACTTGCTGGTTTCGTCTTCGTCCCTCGTGACGACAGTGAGAAGACCAGGCTACTTGCTGGTTTCGTCTTCGTCCCTCGTGACGACAGTGAGAAGACCAGGCTACTTGCTGGTTTCGTCTTCGTCCCTCGTGACGACAGTGAGAAGACCAGGCTACTTGCTGGTTTCGTCTTCGTCCCTCGTGACGACAGTGAGAAGACCAGGCTACTTGCTGGTTTCGTCTTCGTCCCTCGTGACGACAGTGAGAAGACCAGGCTACTTGCTGGTTTCGTCTTCGTCCCTCGTGACGACAGTGAGAAGACCAGGCTACTTGCTGGTTTCGTCTTCGTCCCTCGTGACGACAGTGAGAAGACCAGGCTACTTGCTGGTTTCGTCTTCGTCCCTCGTGACGACAGTGAGAAGAACAGGCTACTTGCTGGTTTCGTCTTCGTCCCTCGTGACGACAGTGAGAAGACCAGGCTACTTGCTGGTTTCGTCTTCGTCCCTCGTGACGACAGTGAGAAGACCAGGCTACTTGCTGGTTTCGTCCCTCGTGACGACAGTGAGAAGACCAGGCTACTTGCTGGTTTTGTCTTCGTCCCTCGTGACGACAGTGAGAAGACCAGGCTACTTGCTGGTTTTGTCTTCGTCCCTCGTGACGACAGTGAGAAGACCAGGCTACTTGCTGGTTTCGTCTTCGTCCCTCGTGACGACAGTGAGAAGACCAGGCTGCTTCCTCCCTCATGACACTGAGAAGCCTGGAGTACTTACTGGTTTCAGCTTCTTTGACAACGAGAGGACCAGGGTACATGCTGGCCACATTTTCCTCCCTTATAACTACATTGAGAAAACAAGGATATTGGCTGGTTTCATCTTCCTCTGTTATGACTACATTGAGATAACCAGGGTACTTCTGGCTTCATCTTCCCTTTATGACCCTGCCACCCTCTGGTGACACGATTTCCAGGGTACTTCCTTATTTCAACTTTTTCCCTCATAACAATGAGAGGACTGGCATACCTCCTGGCTTCATTTTTCTCCTTTATGACAATGAGAAGACCAAAGACCAGGTTCCTTGTGGTTTTTTTCAGCTATTTCCTTTATGACATTGGGGAGACCCAGGGTAATTCCTGGTTTCATTCTCATTCCTTATGGCGACAACAGGAAGACCAGGGTACCTCCTGGTCTCTCGTTAGGCCACCCTTCGCTACAGCAGTATCAGTGTTCAGTAAGGATGTGATTACATAGGCAGCCGTGTCTCCTGACCAGCCCCTAGCGGTAGAGTGACAACAGCTCTGGTAGGGAGTAACAATTAGGGGTGCAACGGATCAAAAAACTCACGGATCGGATCGATTCTCGGATCAGAGCCACGGATCGGATCATTTTCGGATCGGCAAAAAAAAAAAAATTACTAATATCCACGTCATCCCCCCCCCCCCCCCCACTGTAATATCCACAATCTCCCCACCACAATCTGCCCCAGTAATATCCACAATCTGCCCCAGTAATATCCACAATCTGCCCCAGTAATATCCACAATCTGCCCCAGTAATATCCACAATCTGCCCCAGTAATATCCACAATCTGCCCCAGTAATATCCACAATCTGCCCCAGTAATATCCACAATCTGCCCCAGTAATATCCACAATCTGCCCCAGTAATATCCACAATCTGCCCCAGTAATATCCACAATCTGCCCCAGTAATATCCACAATCTGCCCCTGTAATATCCACAATCTGCCCCTGTAATATCCACAATCTGCCCCTGTAATATCCACAATGTAATACCGTAAAGAGTCAGAATCCCTCTATCAAAGATTTAGAGAAAGAGGATATGCACATAGGACCCTTCGTAGGGCTAAAAGCATAGCGAGCCAATGCTCGCGTGAAGAATTACTTCAACCCAAATCCAAACGGCAGTTTAATCGAGTCGAGCCAGTCAGGTTTATCACACCGTTTGGTTCCCAGTGGCACCAGTTACGTGCAGTACTATCAGAACACTGGCACATCCTGACAGGCAGTAAACTACTCAAAGAAATAGTAGGAGATAGACCCCTAATTACAGCCAAAAGAGCTAGGAACCTCAGGGACGAATTAGTCAGTAGCGAATACATACGCCCAGTGGATGGGAATTGGCTAACAGACATGCCACGCACAGTGGGTATGTATGCATGTGGCCATTGTGGCACTTGTAAGTATGTGGATAAAACCAAAAACTTTAGCAACTCACTCTCTAGCAATACATACCCAATCAAGTCTTTTATCAACTGCAGTACAGCACGAGTACTGTATATTTTGGAATGCCCATGCCATCTCCTGTATGTTGGCAAAACCAAGCGCCAACTCAGAGTGCGGTTCGCAGAACATTTAAAGAGCATTCGTCTCAAGGAGGACACTCCAGTAGCCCAACATTTTTTAAAATTCCACGAGGGAAAAACACAAGGTCTACGAGTCAAGGGCTTTTATGCCCTGAATCTATCAGAAAGACGTGGGGATTTTGACACGGTTCTGATCAGATACGAAAAATCGTGGATTTTTAGAATACAAACACTCCAACCCAAAGGGTTAAATACAGAAATGAGCCTGAAAATATTTCTGGAACCCTGAAGTCATCATGTCCCTGACTAGTGACATTTGCTGTCTGACTTTTGATCGGGGTCCCCCTCAGTACAAACCAAGCGTGCGATTTCTTTGAGTATTGTGTAATATAGACTCCACGTGAATAGGGGCTATTTGGCAACATATAAATAGGGGAGGAACTTTGGCTGGCACTCTGCTATAACTTTTAAATTTCAAATCTTGAATCTTTAACCTATTTCTGCCTCTACAAAAATCATCAAAATTTAAAATAGAATATTGTAATCCGAGTCCTATTCCTTCATGACACAATGTGAAAGTACTCTTTACATGATTTTTTAGCACTTTCTGTTTTCTTTATCGTACACCACGGGACACAGAGCTAGTCATTACATAATGGGTTAAGGGTCACCAGCGGTGATTGGACACTGGCACAACCAATGGAAGACAGTTCCCCTCCATATAACCCCTCCCATCAGGGAAGTACCTCAGTTTTTTCGCCAGTGTCGAAAGGTGTTGGACGCGTTAGGAGGTGCTAAAGGAAAGCTCTACCAAAGAGACCCTCTGGGGGTAAAAGAGCTATGCTTTCGGATCCATCCAAGACGCCTACAAATGAGCTGAATCTGGATGGGATCCGGGCCTCATCCATGAGGCGTCGCCTGTAATGTCTCTCTTCGGAGGACTGGGCTCTAAGATCCAGCACTTTCGCTATTTCGCTATAAAGTCCTGGTAAGAGTCTTGTACAAGGCCCAGGGGAGAGGTATCCTTTAAATAGGAACCCATATCCCTGAAGGTTGGCACACATAGCCCACCGTGAAGGGTGAAGTTTGGTATCTGTCTGAAATCTTTCAGCAGAAAAACCTGCGGCGTGGATAAGGTGAGATTAGAAGGTCCATAACTAGGTTGGGACCTTTTTCAAAAAATGGATGTCTTCTTTTTTTCCACCACTGGGGGGAGTAAAGAGCTGAATATACTCACCTCACTCTGTTCAGTGTCGGCTTCGGCGAAGTACACTGCTCGTCACCTCAGCTGCTGAGCTTGCTGGGGCACCCCGATCCTCCTTTCGGTGGCCGACCAGACACCTGCAGATGCAGGTAAGTGGGAACAAGGGCTGATGAGAGTCCTCTCTCACTATGGCCACCGCCATAGCGCTAAGGGCCGCGCGCGGGAGCGCGCTTTATCGGAGGGGGGGGGCGAAGGCATGCGCGGGCACGTGGCGCGCGCAGGCACAGAAACGGCGCCAAATTTAAAAGACTGTCAGTGTGAGAAGCACTGCAGCAGCAAGCAAGCTCGTTAGTTCTCTTATTCCTGGCAGAGAAACACAGCAGCTATACAGGGACGTAAGACTCCATGTGGTTGGATTGGGTACTTCCTAGAAGACATCCATGTTATGCATAGTTATGTGTTAAAAGTTGCATACTTAATGTATTTGCTAAACTAAACACGGTAGTATATGCATTTAGGTACCTTGTATTTTGTCTAAACAGTAAGCCTTCCAGGGGAAGTAATACGGACAAAAAGAGATAAGAAAGCACCACCCGCCTGAGAGGAGGCTCTAACTGTGCTGACTCGGTACCTTTCTCTCCTGTGTTGCTAAATGCACCTGTTCAGGATGAGCCATTACCTCTGTCAGGTATGGCGGCTTCCCCAGTGAAGCCTGGGCCTGTATATGTCACTGAGGACACTTTATCAGCTGCCCTAAATAATCTGGAGGAAAAAATTGCTACCTTAATCGCTAAGTCCTCTAAAAAGGGACAATAAGCGAAGCAGGTCTCTTCCAGTATTGGACCTCCCTTCAGAAGTACCTGAGGGAGGAGGATGAGGAGGAGGAGGCTACATCAGCAGAGGATGAGGAGCCAGATTTTAAGGTCACAGGTACAATGCTATAGCAGTGCATTTAAGTTAACCTCTGCGGAGGTAACGGAATTACCTGTCTCCTCCCTAGGGTCATTAAGATCCCTGCAAGGTGCATGCTCCTTCCCGGTTCATCCGTTACTAGAGGATCTAATATACGCAAACTGGCAACATCCAGATAAGCGTTTCTCACCTCCAAAAAGGTTTAACATTCTTTATCCTATGGGGGAATTTTTTTTTTTTTAAAGAAATGGAGCCTGCCTGCGGTAGTTGCGGCTATTTCTTGTGTAAATAAAAACCTGACATGTCCGGTGGATAATGTACAAGGGTTTAAAAGATCCTTCTGAGAGGAAGTTGAATTCCTCCTTCCTTTTGGCCGGCTCAATTACCCAACCTGCAGTAGCAGCAGTCGGTATGTGTCAGGTCATCAGCCAACAGGTAAAGCAGGGGCTGAAGGAACTGCCTTCAGAGCAGGCTAGAAATTGGGAAAATTTGCCTAAAGCCTTATGCTTCACAGTGGATGCCATGAGAGATTCTATCATACAGGCATCACGCCTTACACTCCAGCTGGTACAGATGCGCAGAGTACTTTGGCTTAAGCATTGGTCAGCGGAGACCCCATGCAAAAAGCTGTTGGCAAGTTCCCGTACCATGGCGAACGCCTATTTGGGGAAGATTTAGAAAAATATATACAGAAGATATCAAGTGGTAAAACGACTTTTACCTGAGAGAAAGAAAAACAAGAGATCTTGTTTTAAACGCTCTCTCTCCCCAGCTCCCGGGAAATCTGACTCCAACCAGTGGCGGCGGCCTGTTTTAGCCGCCCACAAAAGCCAAGGGGCAAGCTCAGAAGAACAAGAAGCCGTGGGGTGCAAGAGCTAATAAGCAAGCCCCCAAAGCCTCTCAGTGAAGGGGCGCCCCCGCTCGGCCGAGTGGGAGGAAGGCTTTGTCAGTTCTGAGCGACTTGGTGGTCAGAAATCCAGGACAATTGGGTAGTATCCACAATATCCTCAGGGTACAAACTGGAATTTCGAGAGATCCCACCTTCTCAATTCCAAGGTTCAAGACTCTCCAAGGATCCACAAAAAAGAGAATCCTTTTTCAAAGGTTTGAATCACTTAATGGCTCAAGGGGTAGTTACAGACGTACCCCAAAAAGAGCGAGGTTCAGGTTTTTACTCAAACCTCTTTGTGATTCCAAAGCCAAATGGAGATGTCAGACCCATCCTGGATCTAAAATCCCTAAATCGGTTCCTGAACGATCGCCATTTTCGAATGGAAACGATCCGATCCGTGGCCGCCACTTTAAAGGGCGGAAAATTCATGGCGCCCATAGATATCAAGGACGCACATTTACACATACCCATCCTCCCCGCTCACCAAAGATTCCTAAGGTTTGCGGTAGAAGATCGCCACTTTCAATTTGTGGCTCTGCCGTTTGGTGTAGCCACCGCGCCCATAGTATTCACAAAGGTGCTAGCTCCTCTGTTGGCAAACCTAAGAACACAGGGGCATTGCGGTAACAGCCTATCTGGACGATCTACTAGTAATAGATCAGTCAAAGGACGGATTGGGTCACGCTGTACACACTACAGTAGGATACCTGGAGCATTTAGGATGGATTATAAATTTACAAAAATCCTCTCTCCAGGCCCAAAGAAGGATAGGGCAACCTGGGCATGATCATAGATACAGCCCAAAACGGGGTATACCTGCCAGAACCGAAGATACAGTCTCTGAAAGACCTGATCCACAAGGTCAAAGCAAACAAGAGGCCGTCTATTCGCCTTTGCATGAGACTATTGGGAAAGATGGTAGCCTCCTTCGAGGCGGTCCCTTACCGCCAGTTTCATTCGAGACTGCTTCAAGGCAATATTTTAGCTTCCTGGAACAGGAAGAGCCAAGCTCTGGATATACCCATGCGCCTGTCCTCACAAGTACGCCACAGCTTCGATTGGTGGCTAGAAGCCAGGAATTTACGGAAGGGAAAGTCCTTCCTCCCAGTGGCCTGGAAGGTGGTATCTAGGGATGCCAGCCTATCGGACTGGGGTGCAGTATTCGAGGAGGCTTCTACCCAGGCAGGGGCCGGCCCCGACCATGGGACCCAATGGGACCATGGTTCCAGGCGGCATTTTAAGAGGGGCGGCAACTAACAACAATTTGTCAGGAGTATTACCGAACTCGCCAAGGCCAGCACTCCCGCTAGGTGGCCGGCTAGGGCGCACTGCTGCCTAGCCTAGCCGGGAGGATGCAGGCTGGCCCGGATGGATTAATATGTGAGTGTGGCATGTCAGTCCGCAAGGCCCCGGCGGCATAGTGCTACCTCTGTGTGTCCTGATTCTGTGCATTGCTGCTGACCGTAGCAGTGTGCAGGCATCATGGTCCGCCCAGCCAGAGCTGTCTGTGTCTGCCAATTGGATAGGAGGTGACACCGCCGCCCACCAATGCCCATCACGAATACATTTAGGCTGCTTCCTGGCTGGCACTGTGTGCCCAGGGACAGGTGCCTTGACAGCCAATGAGGTGCTGAGCGTGGGCGCGGTGCACTGCCCACATCGTGACTTCGTTCCCTCCTCCAGTCCAGTCCCACCCCACAACGGAGCAGAGGATCCCACACAGTGCCATGGCTGGCTGTCCCCACACGGTCTTCACTGTTTAGTGGAGGCTCAGGCTGGAGCTGAGAAGAAGGTACAGTCTCAGACTTCAGACAGCCTGATGTGTAACAGTGTCAGTGTGGCCAGTAATTGACATGGTCTGAAGACCGTGTAACACAGTGTGTCAGTCAGATGGTGTGTCCTGCAATAATTATTGCCTGACTCAAGCTGTAGACAGACAGTATTATACACAGTCTGCAGCTGTAGTAACTATATTCAGAATTCACAGTGTACAGTATAATGGCATCCATATACATATTTATTATAGTATGAACAAATACTGGATACTGTATTGTGGGAAACATTGGCAAAACCCAAGGCAAGAAGGTATAGATAGATAACATCAGCCCTCCACAATAGTCCCCACTGTTAGGTGCTAAAACAAGGACATTGGGCAGTGCAGAGATGGCTACTAAAGTCCCCTTGGTTGGCAAAATGAATAATCCAGCCTATGTGGGTACTTAACCCACCTAAGCGCAGAAAGTAGAAACAATTATGATCTAGACGAGAGAAGAGATGGGGACGGACCAGTGTGTGATGTCAGAAGTAAATTATATAAGCAGCAGTCTTGTGTGCCATTCCCCAATATTTATATTAGCAGAAAAATATAATATATACAAAAACAGCAGTCTTGTGTGATCCCCAATATTATATATCATTCAGTAAATATAATATTATTATTATAATAAAAGACTGCTGCTTTTGTATATATCCGCTTCCGAACTGCCCCACACACATATACAGGTCCTTCTCAAAAAATTAGCATATTGTGATAAAGTTCATTATTTTCTGTAATGTACTGATAAACATTAGACTTTCATATATTTTAGATTCATTACACACAACTGAAGTAGTTCAAGCCTTTTCTTGTTTTAATATTGATGATTTTGGCATACAGCTCATGAAAACCCAAAAATCCTATCTCAAAAAATTAGCATATCATGAAAAGGTTCTCTAAACGAGCTATTAACCTAATCATCTGAATCAACTAATTAACTCTAAACACCTGCAAAAGATTCCTGAGGCTTTTAAAAAACTCCCAGCCTGGTTCATTACTCAAAACCGCAATCATGGGTAAGACTGCCGACCTGACTGCTGTCCAGAAGGCCATCATTGACACCCTCAAGCAAGAGGGTAAGACACAGAAAGAAATTTCTGAATGAATAGGCTGTTCCCAGAGTGCTGTATCAAGGCACCTCAGTGGGTAGTCTGTGGGAAGGAAAAAGTGTGGCAGAAAACGCTGCACAACGAGAAGAGGTGACCGGACCCTGAAGAAGATTGTGGAGAAGGACCGATTCCAGACCTTGGAGGACCTGCGGAAGCAGTGGACTGAGTCTGGAGTAGAAACATCCAGAGCCACCGTGAACAGGCGTGTGCAGGAAATGGGCTACAGGTGCCGCATTCCCCAGGTCAAGCCACTTTTGAACCAGAAACAGCAGCAGAAGCGCCTGACCTGGGCTACAGAGAAGCAGCACTGGACTGTTGCTCAGTGGTCCAAAGTACATTCGGAAATCAAGGTGCCAGAGTCTGGAGGAAGACTGGGGAGAGGGAAATGCCAAAATGCCTGAAGTCCAGTGTCCAAGTACCCACAGTCAGTGATGGTCTGGGGTGCCATGTCAGCTGCTGGTGTTGGTCCACTGTGTTTTATCAAGGGCAGGGTCAATGCAGCTAGCTATCAGGAGATTTTGGAGCACTTCATGCTTCCATCTGCTGAAAAGCTTTATGGAGATGAAGATTTCATTTTTCAGCACGACCTGGCACCTGCTCACAGTGCCAAAACCACTGGTAAATGGTTTACTGACCATGGTATTACTGTGCTCAATTGGCCTGCCAACTCTCCTGACCTGAACCCCATAGAGAATCTGTGGGATATTGGGAAGAGAAAGTTGAGAGACGCAAGACCCAACACTCTGGATGAGCTTAAGGCCGCTATCGAAGCATCCTGGGCCTCCATAACACCTCAGCAGTGCCACAGGCTGGTTGCCTCCATGCCACGCCGCATTGAAGCAGTCATTTCTGCAAAAGGATTCCCGACCAAGTATTGAGTGCATAACTGAACATAATTATTTGAAGGTTGACTTTTTTTGTATTAAAAACACTTTTCTTTTATTGGTCGGATGAAATATGCTAATTTTTTGAGATAGGATTTTTGGGTTTTCATGAGCTGTAGGCCAAAATCATCAATATTAAAACAAGAAAAGGCTTGAACTACTTCAGTTGTGTGTAATGAATCTAAAATATATGAAAGTCTAATGTTTATCAGTACATTACAGAAAATAATGAACTTTATCACAATATGCTAATTTTTTGAGAAGGACCTGTACTGTGGCAGGGCAGCTCTTCAACACGAAATCACGTACCTGTATGTCTTTTTTATTTTTTAATTTTTTCAGGTCTAGGGTGCCCATGTGTGCCGCCGGTGAACCGCTCCCACCGTGATTGAACACAGCGGGAGCCTATCAGGGGGTCCAATGGACCCGATGTCCACTGGGACCCACCGATCATTCCCGAGGCAGACAGAATAGCGGTCTATGTAAACAAGGCAGATCGCCATTCTGTGCGAGGGGAAGATGGAGATCTTGTGTTTCTGCTAAGCAGGAACACGGATCTCTGTCTTCCCCCCCGTCAAAGTACCTCCCCCCAGGCAGTTAGAAAGCACTCCCAGGGAACATATTTAACCCTTTGATCGTCCCTGATGTTAACCCCTTCCCTGCCAGTGTCATTAGTACAGTTTCAGTGCATATTATTTTTAGTACTGATCACTGTATCACTGGTCCCCAACAAGTATCACTTAGTGTCAGATTTGTCCACCGCAATGTCGCAATCCCGTTAAAAATCGCTGATCACCACCATTACTATTAAAAAAAAAATTTTTTAATTCCATAAAAATATCTCCAGTTTGTAGACACTATAACTTTTGTGCAAACCAATATTTTTGTACTAAAAACAAGTAGCAGAATACATATTGGCCTAAATTGATAAAGAAATTTGATTTTGAAATTTTGTATTGGATGTGTTTTATAACAGAGAGCAAACAATTTTAAATTTTTTTTTCAAAATTGTTGGTCTTTTTTTGTTTATAGCGCAAAAAATAAAAACCGCAGAGGTGATCAAATACCACCAAAAGAAAGCTCTATTTGTGGGGAAAAAAAGGACATAAATTTTATTTGGGTAAAGCGTCGCACGACCGAGCAAATTGTCAGTTAAAATAACGCAGTGCTGTATTACAAAAAATGGCCTGGTCATTAAGGCTGGATTCACACCAATGCATTTTTAGTGCTTTTTGCATTTTTCAGATTTGCACTAGAGAACGTGTTCCATAGGAAACCATGTTAAATGGACTGCAGTGCAAGTCTGCAAAATGCAAAAAGCACTAAAAATGCATAGGTGCGAATCCAGCCTAAGGGAGGTAAACCTTCCGGAGCTTAAGTGTAAGTGAGTGAGTAAGCGGGCGGCTCAGCGGGTGAGTGAGTGAGTGGGTGAGTGGCTTGGCAGGTGAGTGAGCGGGCGAGCGGGGGGGGGGGGCAGTTAGCAGGTGAGCTGACAAACAGGACAATCGGCAGGTGAGCAGGCAGGCTGGCCAATCAGAGGGCCGGCGGGCCACGAAGCAGAGAGATGACATCATCTCTAACCGCCCACCCTGCATCACTGCAGTTCTGCCCTAATCACTAGGAACAGCAGACCTGTCTCTCCTCCCCTGTCAGAACGGGGATCTGTCTCCTTACAATGACAGATCCCCGTTCTGGCCTTCTGGTGAGCGATTCATTGGGGCCGCCAGCCACGCACAGGTCCTTTTTATACTCCTATATACATGTATAGAGCCATAACAGGTCCTCTTTATACGCCAATACATGTATAGAGCCACGACAGGTCCTCTTTATACTCCAATACATGTATAGAGCCATGACAGGTCCTCTTTATACTCCTATATACATGTATAGAGCCATGACAGGTCCTCTTTATACTCCTATATACGTGTATAGTGCCATGACAGGTCCTTTTTATACTCCTATATAGCCATTACAGGTCTTCTGTATACTCCTACATACATGTATAGAGCCATGAAAGGTCCTCTTAGTACTCCTATACATGTAGACCGCCATGTTCTGTCCTCTTTAGTTATCATGATATAAAATAATGGATGTGGGGGCCTTTTGGTGGGTGTGATTTTTTTTTTTGGGGGGGGGGGGCAGCATTTGATTCTTGGTCCCAGGCAGCACAATGTCTTGGGCCGGCCCTGCACCCAGGGAACCTGGGCCAAGACTCAGGGGATCCTGCCCATCAATGTGCTAGAGATCCGGAGCGGTATATCTAGCCCTCAAAACCTGGACATACAGGTTACAGGGCTACCCAGTTCGGGTTCAATCCGACAATGCTACTGCAGTAGCTTACATCAATCACCAAGGAGGCAGCCCAAAGAGAGGTGAACCGGATCCTGGCATGGGCAGAAGAGCATGTATCTTGCCTTTCTGCAATCTTCATTCCAGGGATAGAAAATTGGCAAGCAGACTACCTGAGTCGTCAGCAGCTGCTACCAGGGAGTGGTCTCTTCACCCCGAGATCTTTCAGGCCATATGTCTGAGATGGGGAAACCCAGATGTAGACCTGCTAGCTGCCAGGTTCAACAAGAAATTGGACAACTTTGTGTCCAGAACGAGAGATCCTCTAGCCTACGGGACAGACGCTCTAATAATACAGACGCTCTAATAACTCCATGGAATCGGTTCTCACTGATCTAGGCATTCCCTCCGATCCCTCTTCTACAAAGACTGCTTCGCAGGATCAAGGAGGAGGGAATACCAGTAATCCTAGTGGCCCCAAACTGGCCCAGGAGGCCTTGGTACGCCGAGATTGTAAAAACAGCGATAGGAAGGCCCTGGAAGTTTCCACTCCGACATGACCTGCTGTCACAGGGTCCAGTATTCCACCCTTCCTTACAAAGGCTAAAGTTGACGGCCTGGCTGCTGAGACCCACATTTTTAAAAAGAGAGGGGTCTCTGGTCCGGCTCTTTCTACGCTCATTAATGCTAGAAAGCCAGCCTCCAGACTCATCTATCAGAGAGTCTGGAGAGCATACGTTTCCTGGTGTGAATCCAGATGTTGGAATCCTCAGAAGTATGAAATAAGTAGGATTCTTGCTTTTTGCCAGTTAGGAGTGGATATGAATTTAGCCCTTAGCACCATCAAAGGGCAAATATCGGCTCTATCAGTCTTCTTTCAGAGACCATTGGCATCTCACTCCCTAGTTCGGACATTCATTAAGGGGGTACTGAGGATAAATCCTCCAGTTAGGACTCCCTTGTGTCCATGGGATTTGAATTTGGGTTTGTCAGTGTTGCAAAAGCAACCTTTTGAACCTATTCGCCATATTCCTTTAATTATATTAAGTAGGAAGTTGGCCGTTCTGGTTGCTATAGCTTCTGCTAGGAGAGTATCAGAGCTAGCAGCTCTTTCTTGTAAAGAGCCTTATCTAATTTGTCACAAGGACAAAATCGTACTACGACCCCATCCGGCTTTTCTACCCAAGGTGGTGTCGGCTTTTCACTTGAATCAAGACATTGTTCTGCCTTCCTTTTTTCCAAACCCGCGGACGGCGGGGGAAAAATTATTACACTCTCTAGATCTACTGAGAGCGGTAAAGGTGTATCTGCAAGCAACCGCTCAGATACGTAAAACAGATGTTTTGTTTATTTTACCAGATGGTCCCAAGAAGGGCCAAGCGGTATCAAAATCCACCATTTCCAGGTGGATTAGACAAGTAATTATTCAAGCTTATGGTTTAAAGAACAGGACTCCTCCTTTTCCTGTTAAGGCGCACTCTACCAGGGCGATAGGTGCTTCATGGGCAGTGCACCACCAGGCTTCGATGGCTCAGATCTGTAAAGCTGCAACTTGGTCTTCAGTCCATACATTTTCCAAATTCTATCAAATAGATGTGAAAGGACATGAGGATTCCGCCTTTGGGCGAAGTGTGCTGCAGGCAGCAGTATAGGGCTTCTGGTCCGCAAGCGGCCTGTTTTGATCTGTGTCTCCCCCCCTTCATATGAGCATTGCTCTGGGACGTCCCATTATGTAATGACTAGCTCTGTGTCCCGTGGTGTACGATAAAGAAAATAGGATTTTTATAACAGCTTACCTGTAAAATCCTTTTCTTGGAGTACACCACGGGACACAGAGGTCCCCCCCTTCTTATGGGAACCTTACTGCTTTGCTACAAAACTGAGGTACTTCCCTGATGGGAGGGGTTATATGGAGGGGAACTGTCTTCCATTGGTTGTGCCAGTGTCCAATCACCGCTGGTGACCCTTAACCCATTATGTAATGACTAGCTCTGTGTCCCGTGGTGTACTCCAAGAAAAGGATTTTACAGGTAAGCTGTTATAAAAATCCTATTATTCACCACAAGATGGCGCTACTACGTCCACCAGTGGGATCAGGCTTTTGATTGGCTGAATTATGCTATTTAATAAGGGCATTAACTGACCACTGACACATCAGGAAGAAGTGACATCACGGTCACGAAACGCGTCATGTCCGACGCAGTGGTCCAGAGCTAGGACTAGTTCCCCCATGTCCACTCCTATCTTCTAGTAAACATCCCCGTTTACAACGGCCGGAAAATCTGCATAGAGATCTCCAAGGAACCTTGAGGAAATGCCTATTGCCCCCAGTGGCAGAACTAAGGACTGCACCAACTTCAAAGCCCCTCTCCATGTGTGGCTCTAGACACTGTCTCCAGTTGATGAGACTTCAAGCGCCGTGTAGTCAGCCAGCGTCGGCAACACATGACTGAATGAGAGACGCTCTCCACGCGGCACATGATCCGAGGATCCCTCCTTCACAAGCGGGGCACAGATACAGCTGAAGCAGACAGTGAGTGACGGTCGGAACTCTTTACTGAACCACAGGACGGGTAAGCCAGTGAGCTACTATATGGTTACCCACTATACTAAATCACACCGTATCACTCAGTTGTAATGAACATAACCTCAGTCCTTAGGCATAAACTCTCCTCACCCAGGAAAACCCAGGACTAATTTTTAGTCCCCATGTAGAGATATTTCACAAAAGGACATACCCTACAGATATCTCTTTATACAATCCTCTGAATGTTCGTCTCCTATGTCAGTCTATTTAGACACAATAAGCCCACATATCGAGGATACTCGCATCCATACGCAGTGCTTTTCTGACATGCTATATACAGTCCCTGACAAAAGTCTTGTCGCTTGTGTACAAATTGACCTGAAGTGCTGCTAAAATATATTTCTAATCAAGATTTTGTTACAAGAAATGGGTAATTTTAATCCCAAGAGCTTTTGTAATAATGTTTCAGTGCAAAACGAAACTGACAAAAAGTATTCTAATATTCACAGCTTGGTAAAGCCCATTCAGTCAATTTTTGCCAAGACATAAGTGTTGTCGCCTTGTTATATGAGCTTCACCTGTGACTAATAATGGATCAATTAGGTCTCAGGTGTGTATAAAAAGAACACCAGTACACTAGAGGTCCTTCTCAACTGCAAACTAGACCTCTGCAAACATGCCTAAGATTCACCCGGAGACTAAAGTGTTGATTATCAAGAGGCTGAAGACCAGATCCACTACTGATGTGGCAGGACACCTTCAATGTGTCTCAGCGTCAAGTTCAGAGGATAAAAAAAAGATTTGAAGGAGACTGGAGACGTTTTGGACAAGGCCAGGTCAGGCCGACCCCCGCAAGACAACTGCTGGAGAGGGACCGTTTGTTGGCTCGAAAATCCAAGGCCAGCCCATTTTCTCCACTGCAGCAGAGCTGCACGAGACCTGGTCACCTGAAGTCCCTGTGTCAACCAGAACAGTTTGTCGGATTCTGTCTCAAAGTGGCCTCCATGGTCGAATCAGTGCCCATAAGCCAGCACTAAACAAAAGACAATTGAAATACCGTGTGGCATTTGCCAAGGGCCACAGCCTGCTAAAAGGATGGACTCTGGAAAAGTGGCAGAAGGTGGATTTTTCAGATGAATCTTCTGTTGAATTACACCACAGTCGCCGCAAATATTGCAGGAGACCAACTGGAACCCGCATGGAGCCGAGATTTACCCCAGAAAACGGTGAAGTTTGGTGGAGGCAAAATCATGGTCTGGAGTTACATCCAGTATGGGGGTGTGCGAGGGATCTGCAGGGTGGAAGGGCAACATCAATAGTCTAAAATACCAAGAAATCTTAGCTACCTCTTATATTCCCAACCATAAAAAAGGCCAAATTTTGCAGCAGGATGGTGCTCCATCGCATACTTCCATCTCCACATCAAAGTTCCTTAAGGCAAAGAAGATCAAGATGCTCCAGGATTGGCCAGCCCAGCCACCAGACATGAACATCATTGAGCATATGTGGTGTAGGATGAAAGATGAAGCATGTAAGACGAAACCAAAGATTATTGATGAACTCTGGGAGGCATGCAAGACTGTTTTCTTTGCTATTCCTGATGACTTCATCAATAAATTGTATGAATCCTTGCCAAACCGCATGGATGCCGTCATGGAAGTCATACAAGATAATAAATTTGGATCTCACAGCACCACTACTTAATTTGCTGACATATTTTTGGATTTTCAGTAAAGTTGTTCATGTTCTGTATAGGTGTCAAAACTTTTGTCTTCCCAAAATTTGACCTGTCTGTCTTTGATTAAATGATAAATCTTTTTTCAGTGAAACTAATTTATTTCAGTGCATTAAACATCATTTGGGAGGGCTTTAGCTTTTCATAGGAGCTATTTCTAACACCAATTGATTAATTAAAAGTCAGGTTAATAGCAGGAGTTTC